>CANNZV010004163.1:0-46247 GCA_947561585.1 Caprella mutica
GTATAGAACGGATTACTTGACTGTGAAGATTTAATTAGTTAACTTTCACATGATGAATATAGATGTAGGGTAAGTTACGAATTATCGGTCAGTTCCACATCTTCGGTCACAAGAAAAAATAATCCATATAATAATAATTATAACAATTATTATTTATATAGTTTTTTCTTGTGTCCGAAGATGTAGAAGTGACCGATAATGTGTACCTTATTCTTACCTTAGATGCATACGTATATATATACAATATATTTAAATGTAAATAGGTATATATGTAAACATGGATAAAAAATTGAATGAAAGCTAAATAATTATTGACCGAAAATGTGTAGCCGTCCGATAACTCTGAACTGACCCTTGCAGTGAACCCGTTCTTAATTATAATTGTATTTAGAATTTATTATTTAGAAGGTTTGTTTATTTCCAGTGGAATTAGAAGCAATGGCTTGAATTTCTAATCAATTCGTAAATTTGATATGCAGTCGCCATTGCAAACCCAACTGAAAAACTTTCCACCGGAAATTAGATAATGGCAAATTGCATTAAATATTATCCATGACACTTATTATTTATAGCAATTTCCTTGAATGAAATTATTCTGTTATTTTGCATCGCATGGAAAGTGTCGAGTCATTTAGTTAGATTGCAAATGAAAATAAATATGGAAACTAAGAAAAGTAAATAGGATCTACATAGGTACGTCAATAACGGTAACAGCGAAATTACAATATATATTAATACCATATCATTATCTCGGTCAACACACATTATGTAGTCTAAGAAAAAACTTTCAGTTTACTTAGCGATAAATGGAATTAGCCTCTAAAGTTTTATATAAACAAAAGTACAATAACAATTAAAAAGTTATACTGAGAAGCAGCTCAGACAAATTATTATTAAGTACATTCTACAATAGAGATTTTATAGTCAGAAGTGAAATAAAAGGTTCAAGGTAATATTATATAATTATAGTCATCACTTGAATTATTATTAGGGTTAACATCGTAGTTAGTTTCATGTTAGTCACTAACACATTGAATTTGCCTTTCTACCTTCAAGACCAAACCCCCTCCATCTTGTACTTTCCCCTCCAAACAGTCCCTCTCAATTATCTATTTCCAATGACTACTGTCTCTATTGTCTCTACTGCACCTCTATCGACAGTAATTTGAGAGATGGACAGGAGTAGGAAGTGACTATTGTACTGCAGTTAGCTTTGCTAGGTACTATTGTACTGCAGTTAGCTTTGCTAGGTACTATTGTACTGCAGTTAGCTAGTTACATTTGTACTGCAGTTAGCTTTGCTAGGTACTATTGTACTGCAGTTAGCTTTGCTAGGTACTATTGTACTGCAGTTAGCTATGCTAGGTACTGTTAACACCGCGAGCGGACAAAATACCTAACGGACAAAATGTCTAACAGACAAAATGCCTAACGGACAAAATACCTAACGGACAAAATTAGTGTAAACAGTCTTATTTCGTTGGGTTTGTTATTTTATGTATTTGCTCTATTATGAATTTATATTTTATGATTACTTCATTAGATAGCTATAATCATATTCTTCTATTTTGACTTTTTAAGTTTTGAATATTTTATCAGATAGCTATAGTTGGCTTTGAAAATTCTAAAGCAAGTAAGTTTAATTCGTTCAATAAATGGCATTCTTTTTAACTGGAATTTCAGTGTTTATATAAATGAGAGTTGCGTGAAATGCAGTGTGAAAAATGCAGTTAATTAAAAAAAATTGTTGGTGTTTGTATCATTTAACTATACCTTCATATTAGAATTTTCGTTGGGAAAAAATGCAATAGTATCCTTTATGAATGGTAACTAAGATGAAGTAAATTTTATTTATTTAGTTTATACAAAAATTAAAGAAAAATTATGCTCAATGAGAAGGAATATCACATTATAATGTATGCTGTTCTTTTTTTACCAATAATCATTCATTACAGATATCACTTCAATATATCCCTAGAGTTTTACCATTCTTCTTTATAAATCATTTTCTTTTCGTCCCTTTTATTCAAATATGGAGTTTACTCTGTTATTCTCTTTCCAACATTCTTTTACGTCATTATCTTATTTTTATAGCTACTCTAAATTCGTATAGTTTGTCCGTTAACCATTTTGTCCGTTACCCCTTTTGTCCTTTAGGCATTTCGTCTGTAAGCATTCTGTCCTAGGACTATTGACACTGACTATCAAGCATCAAACTGTACAAGGTACTATTGACAGTGTCCTACTATAAGTAGATAGTATGTAGAGAATTATCTCCAATGAACCTATTTCGAATCTTCGTACAAATACCTTTCGAATTACCGAGCAAAGGAAGTAACGAAATCAACCTAATTCAATGACTGTCAAGAGAAACTATTTTCTTCTTTGAAATCTTTGGGACTTCACAATCCAATAGTTGAGCATTAAGTACTTTTGTTTTATTATCTTTAACATCTTGTCTAATTCTATATCTTCGCTATGAGATTACAATCATCATTTTGGGGTACAAAGTTTTCCGAGCAAAGAATATAAGCTTCGGAAAAGCGCATCCATAAAATCAGTTCAAATCTCCTGTATAACTAATTTGATTCTTCCAATTAATTTCAAGTGGCGGATATTTTGAGAGTTGAATTAGATTGGCCAATTATTCAGATTGAAGTCATCATCATTAGTAACAAGAATCTCTGGAAACTTTTCAAAGAATTCGACCGAAAAATTGAAATTAAGTTGAATTTCTCGTTTTTGATGACTTTAACACGTGGGATGATTTTATCAGTTGTACCTTGAACTGATCAGAAATATTATCATTAAATCAACATATTGTGTTAAATACATTCAAAATAATGAAGTACAAAACTGAAAAAACACTTTATTTATATTTGAGTTAGGTACATTATAATTGGTATCTATGATACCTGCTGATATCATAGATACCAATTATAATAATAATAATTGTTATTTATTTTTTTCATAACTTTCCATATATCAAATATCATAAAAAGAGTTATACAAAGTTCTTCTCTCAGATCATTCACAAATTAGGTTGCTACTAAATAAGAAAAATACTAAATCGCAGTCTTTGATGAAATAAAAAGTTAAAAAAAGATGATATAAAGGAGTCTTTGACCTGTTTTAGACTTTTTTTAAATCTTTTATTCTGTTGAAATATTAAAGAGAAATAGAAATTTCTCCTTAAACCCATATCCAATAATTACTCTATACATATAGTATATATAATGCAACATATTACATTATTATTTCAATATATCAAAATAAAGTGTGTTCCTCTCCAATCCAAAGATTTTCCACACCAAATTATCGGGAAAATATTTGATTGATGTCGATCAGAAACCGCTTACGAATTTGCTCTGCATTTAGTGATGAATGTGATGAATTGTATTAATAAATAGATAAATAAATAGGTAACTCATTATATAAAGAAAAGTAGTAATTGCTATTTTTAGAATATTTATTAATATTTAAAATTTTACATTTTTTAAAATTTTTAAATATTTAAAATTTTAAATTTTTTAAAAAATTTAAATATTTAAATTTTTTTTAATATTTAAAAAATATAAATTTTTAAATTTTTTAAAAATTTAAAAATATTCAAAATTCATTCACATACATTTTGAGATGAAAGTTGGTAAGACATTCGGTTCAAGGGTATTAAAATCGTTTTAAATGATAGCCTTTAACTGCTAAATACGATTCTTGGGCAACTTGAATAAATAAAAAGAGTAAAAAAATCTTAATAAGATAATTCCAAAAACACAAAAAGTAAACTAATGAGATAGGTGAAAATAAAAGTCAATTCCTAAATAAAAATAAATCATGGCTAATGATTAGAAATTGAATGGAATAGAAGATTATTTACACTAACTTTGAAACCATTCAATGAATTTATTTCCTTAGTAGCGTCCTAAGATTCTACCAAACGCTGATTGCTTAATAAATTTCGCCGAGTTTTATACTTTCTATAGTAATTGAAATTGTGAAAATGTTATTTTTAATGTTATTACAAATAACATTAAATTAATACACACGTTATTACAAATAACATTAAATTGTGTTAAAATGTTATTTCACATATTGTGAATTAATATGTTAACATGGGTATTACTAAGAATAATAGCATCCGTCATGACTACAATTTAAACATACATTTACAAAAATTGAAATTTATAGATATATGTAATTTAAAAAGGCCACATCTACAAAGTATTCATTTCAGAATTAAATAAAGATCAAAAGTAGTAAAGGGCCAAGAACTGATCCTTGGCGTAGAACCAAGCGTCACAAACTTGCGGAGGACAGATGTTGAAACCTTATTTTGCAAATACGACACGAAAAATTTAAAGACTACTAACACCATAATGATGCAACTTACCTAGTAAAACAGAATAGTCAAATGCAGTCATTCAATTGCAGCTCTAAAGGGCCGTACACACGCAGGGTTTTTTAAGTCTTTCCACCAGACTTTTTGCTAAGCTCCTCCTACTTTTTACACGAGATTTTTAAATTTTATAAGAAAAAAACGATATATTTTTTATTTTATTTTAGTTGGTATCCATGATGCCTGCAGGTATCATAGATACCAACTAAAATAAAATAGAAAATATATCGTTGGTATCATGGATACCAACTAAAATAAAAAATAAAATATATCGTTCTTTCTTATATGATTCAAAAGTATCGTGGAAAAAGTAGGAGGAGCTTAGCAAAAAGTCTGATGGAAAGACTTAAAAAACCCTGCGTGTGTTATAATAATTAGTTATGACTTCAATTAGACTATCAATAGCAAAATTAACAATAATAGATATTAGTGAACCTATATCTCAACCAATCTTCAAACAATAATTTCAATATTTCAGAATAATTCACAGATACCTTATTAATGTCACATGAAGTTGAGATTCCCGTGGCCTTGAATAACAAAAATAGAGGAAATTTGTCCGAAATATCGACTGAAAGCGAGCCAGCTGTCACATTACACAATGTTATCAATCGTATAATGAGTTTACATTAGAGATGAAGAAACTGAAGATCCATAGTATAAGAATAAAATAATATTTTTGTTTTATGTATAGCGGAAAAATGGCATAACATAGAGAAAGATTTCATTTTCAAATAACAATAAGGAATCTATTTATAATAAAGCTAACGTGTGAATTTTAATTTCCACCACTACAAGGTGATTGAAAAACATCTTACCCTTTTTATTTGTAAATACTATCAAAACTAAGAAACCTAGAGTTCTGAAACATGTTTCCCCAGAAAAAAGTACATTTTGTAGATGTGTTTACATTAGATTTTGAAAATTATGGCACCTACTAATTAAAATATAACCAGACTTTTCATGACACAAAAAAGAGACTCACGTGAAGATTTCAGGAAAAGTTGAACCGATTCGAAAAAAATATCGAATGCAAAGGTTTGTCTTCAATTATCTCTGGACTTTCGGTAATTTAAATTTTAAAATTCTGTCTAATAAAATTCCCTGAAAGATGAAAATGTAATTCATCTGAAAAAAATAAGATCTGAATAAATAACTCATTTTAAGGCTAAGAAATGCCACTGCGTAATCCAAACCGTGAAATGAACAATTATTTGTCGAAACAAGTGCCTATCATTTGAAGGATATAATTCCAAAACGTAATGTAAACAAATATTTAAGATATATTCTTTCTAATAAAAGTCATCTCAACACTCTTCTAGGTTAATTCATTTTCATTTTATTAACAATTGAAAAGTGTCAGACGATTATGTTTATTGTATAATGTAATTATATTATTAAAATATCTAGAAATTACCAAACTATTCTCAAGCAATTTAATATCTCCATAGTAAATGACAAGGCGAAATCATAACTACACTATCGAATTAATTAGCTTGTATACAATATAAAGAACGTCGCATTCCTCAGCTAAAACTAAATATAATTTAGTAACCCTTTTCTACCTGATCTAAAATAGTCACTAATGATGGAAGAAGGATCCTAATACACTCAGCAGAACGAACCATCCCCTTAATGGTGAAAAGGTACCAAAGACCACCATACCTAAAGGTGGTAAGATACCCACCATATCTAATGGTGGTAAGATACCCACCATACCTAATGGTGCTAAGATACCCACCATATCTAATGGTGGTAAGATACCCACCATACCTAATGGTGCTAAGATACCCACCATATCTAATGGTGGTAAGATACCCACCATATCTAATGGTGGTAAGATACCCACCATATCTAATGGTGGTAAGATACCCACCATATCTAATGGTGGTAAGATACCCACCATACCTAATGGTGCTAAGATACCCACCATATCTAATGGTGGTAAGATACCCACCATATCTAATGGTGCTAAGATACCCACCATATCTAATGGTGGTAAGATACCCACCATACCTAATGGTGGTAAGATACCCACCATACCTAATGGTGGTAAGATACCCACCATATCTAATGGTGGTAAGATACCCACCATATCTAATGGTGCTGTCTATGCCGTCATCCGAAGTGATTTAAGTTCCATTAAGGTGTTTTCAAGGCATTAGGTACTCGCTTCTCATTCTTTCTCCTCATAACAAATTTGCCCCTTATACAATCTCCATAATTTTCAATGAAGCCTCTGACACGACTAGGAAAACTAGAGGGGAATGTAGCTTACAAGATATGTAGCTTTACTGCAAGCTACATAGCTTTAGTGCAAGTTATGAGCTTTGGTTCAAGCTACGTAGCTTTGGTTCAAGCTACGTAGCTTTGGTTCAAGCTACGTAGCTTTGGTTCAAGCTATGTAACTTTAGTGCAAGTTATGTAGCTTTGGTTCAAGCTACGTAGCTTTGGTTCAAGCTATGTAGCTTTGGTTCAAGTTATGTAGCTTTGGTTAAAGCTATGTAGCTTTAGTGCAAGCTATGCTGCTTTGGTTCAAGCTATGTAGCTTTGGTTCAAGCTATGTAGCTTTGGTTAAAGCTATGTAGCTTTGGTTAAAGCTATGTAGCTTTGGTTCAAGCTATGTAGCTTTGGTTCAAGCTATGTAGCTTTGGTTCAAGCTATGTAGCTTTGGTTAAAGCTATGTAGCTTTAGTGCAAGCTATGCTGCTTTAGTGCAAGCTATGTAGCTTTAGTGCAAGTTATGTAGCTTTGGTTCAAGCTATGTAGCTTTGGTTCAAGCTATGTAGCTTTGGTTCAAGCTATGTAGCTTTGGTTAAAGCTATGTAGCTTTAGTGCAAGCTATGCTGCTTTAGTGCAAGCTATGTAGCTTTAGTGCAAGTTATGTAGCTTTGGTTCAAGCTATGTAGCTTTGGTTAAAGCTATGTAGCTTTGGTTAAAGCTATGTAGCTTTAGTGCAAGCTATGCTGCTTTGGTTCAAGCTATGTAGCTTTAGTGCAAGCTATGCTGCTTTAGTATAGTATTTTCCAATAATAAAATACATATATTGTGTGATAAATTAATTAACAGTATGTTGTTCAAAAGAGATATAGTAAAATTGAAACCTTTCCCTTGTAAAGTATAAAGTTAAAATTGCAGTGAACTGTTTTTTTTAAATGGAAATATCTTACTAGGAATTCTAGATGATAATTCTAGTATCAAATGTAAAGTAGGGGAAATTATGAATTATCGGTCAGTTTCACATCGTCGGTCATATAAGAAAAAACTATATTATAATTGTTATTTCTTATATGACCGAAAATGTGAAACTGACTGATAATTCGTAATTTACCCTAAATGTCTTTTAATTCACATATACCAGAGTATAGTACAGACAACGCACGTCATCACAAATCACATCATATCTCACTGTGTTCATATCCAAGGAATACAAACGAACATTCTTTGAACTCTGACAGTACGCATATATAACTGACAAACTATGCTATTCTCGAAGGACAAAAGAATAACGGAACAGGAACCTGCAGAGGAGAACTGGAATCGGAGCAAAAGGTAATAAGTTTTAGCGTTAGAAAATGTTGTCATAAATTTGACAGGATAAAGCTCTACTAAAGCTCTATGATTGTTGTTAATGGTTGTGAACATAGTGAACATTTACGATAGGTAGGTATTTAATATATGTTCAACTCTTCACTTTATGATTAATAACATAATTAATATTATTGAAAGTAATTTGTCATATAACGGTAGCTGGAATTAATTTAGTAGAGGTTTAACGTCTGCTTTGGAATCAAAGGCCATATCGCTGACGGCAAAAGGAAATTAAATACAAGGGACTGGAAGAAGCAGTCAGATAGAAAAGTGGCTCCATGATCGGCAACTGATTTTTTTTTAACTTAAATGGTCTGAAATTACCTATATCATACAAGTAAATATCTAACTCATTAATAACATGTTTGCAATTGTCAATTTGAAACGGATTTAAATTTAGGATTTAAATTTTTAAATTTAAATTGGATACCAATAAAAGTTAAATAATAATCATAATGTATTTTTTTTTAATGGGTGTCCGAAAATATGGAACCGTTCGATAACTTAGAAATCCCCCTACACATAGTACCTATTTCATAACCTCACTATTTCTTATGTAACTTTGCCTCTGATTAAACTGTTCTATTTTTATCCGACTAAAGAAAGGTTATTGAAGCCTTTATTCCACTTAAGCACCATTGCCCATTTCACGTCAGAGCCACTCAGCAAATTGCTAAATTGTCAAAACTACGCGACATCAGGGATGCCAACCTTATCAGGAGTACCAACTGTCATTCCTATTTGTCTCTAGAAAGATTTAATCTTTTGCCGATGGTACATTGAGAAAAAGAACAATTGAATCCGAGCTATTAAATGACAGTTTAAGTATTATCTTATGATTTTAATTAGATTAATTTAAGAATATTAATTGATACATACAATGTAAATCGTGTCCGGACAATTCGTTGCGGTCAATTCGTTGCAAACAATTCGTTGCAGACGATTCATCGCGGACAATTATATATATTTTTTTATAAATTTATTTTAATTTAAAACATTATTTTACCAATTCTTAAAATTCTTCAAATTACAACTGTAGATTTTTGAGTTATTTGATCTTTTAAGTTTGTTTGAATTACTCGCATTTATGATACTAAGCTTGGATATTATATTATAAATCAATAATTATTGTTCTTTTTTTAAGTTCTTGGCAAAATTAAAAAATAATAATAATACGAAATGTGGTAATATACATAGAAAATACGGCAACGAATTCCTCGCGACTACTTGTCCTCGCGACGAAAATTTTTGTCCTAACAGCAATGTAAATATTAGTCAACAATTATTGAGAAACTTAAAAAATTAAGCTACACCAATAGCTTTTCCTAAGCTACACCAATAGCTTTTCCTAAGCTACACCAATAGCTTTTCCTAAGCTACACCAATAACATTTCCTAAGCTACACCAATAGCTTTTCTTAAGCTACACCAATAGCTTTTCTTAAGCTACACCAATAGCTTTTCCTAAGCTACCCCAATAGCATTTCCTAAGCTACCCCAATAGCTTTTCCTAAGCTACACCAATAGCTTTTCCTAAGCTACCCCAATAGCTTTTCCTAAGCTACACCAATAGCTTTTCCTAGGCTACCCCAATTGCTTTTCCTAAGCTACCCCAATAGCTTTTCCTAAGCTACCCCAATAGCTTTTCCTAAGCTACCCCAATAGCTTTTCCTAAGCTACACTAATAACTTTTCCTAAGCTACCCCAATAGCATTTCCTAAGCTACACCAATAGCTTTTCCTAAGCTACCCCAATAGCTTTTCCTAAGCTACCCCAATAGCTTTTCCTAAGCTACACCAATAGCTTTTCCTAAACTACACCAATAGCTTTTCCTAAGCTACCCCAATAGCTTTTCCTAAGCTACCCCAATCACTACAGTCTATTCGTTATAAATCGCTAGGTCTGTTTTAGCGTTGTTGTCGATTCTTTAAAGGTGATATGTTTACGAACTAATAGCGAAAACTTGCGCAGTCGAAGCTATACGTAGCTATCGCATTAAATAATGTAATTAAAGCGAGTGGAGCGCGTTGTACAGTCGAAAAAAAGAGACGTGAGCTGAATAAAACAGATCGCCAATGAGCTGAACTCTGTTTAGTGAATTACCTAAAGATAAAACTAAATAAGAAAATAAAATAGAATGGACAAAGTGTAAGTTAATACTTGAATGAACTGAACTGAAGTTACTGTTTGAAAGAGATGCAAATTTTATTTCAATCTCAAATAATATTAATTTGATAATAAATGTATTTTTGGTTTGTAAATTAAAACAAATAACAAAGCGTAAATTTTCAGATGTGAATTAAATAATGAATAAAATTTTCAATAGTTTATTGATAAAAAAGCATTACAAATATATTGCAATATACAAGCTATATTAATATATAAAAACAGTTTTAAACATTTCAATTTGTGTTGACAGGAGAACTGATGCGTTGTTAACCAAAATAGAATTTTATTAGTAAAACTAGTGTATTTGCCCGTTAAAATTAACGGGTCTTCAATAGTAATTTATAATCTGTTGTTAGGTTAATTAAAATAAAATTCATATTTCTGCATAAACTGATACTTTTTTCATAGATAAAAACATTTAAAAATTGAATAAAAACAGAAGAATTTAAATATCAAGTCAATATATTCCCGTGCGTATCATAGTTACATTCTTCATGTTTAATACCCGTCATGTAAAAGCGGACACCAAATAAATAAATAAATAAACACACGAGGGAAATTATTAGTATAGATAAATACTCATCAAACTAAAAAATAAATATCATATTTATAACTGTGAAACGATTTGAGGTAAAATTTTAGATGAAGAAAATCTCAGTAAATGCAATAGAATAAAATTGGTATGACGATAAAATGAATAATATATCTAACGTATTTAAATATAAAAAAATAGAACCTTCGCGGCCGTTTCAATCTATTTTGACCTTTTCATGAACTTGACCTTTAACCCGATCACTCCCTAAATCTTAACAAACGGTTCCTGGATGAGGACCAATCGTCCCACCAAATTCAGACTATTTAGTTGAATACTTTTTGAATTATGCGAATAAAAAGATTATAAATAAATAAATAAAAAATGCCGATCACAACATAAACTTCCGTAATTTTTGAAGATACTAAAAATACACAAAGAGAAGTGATAGTAAGTAACAGGCAGTGATAGTAAGTAACTAGCAGTGATAGTAAGTAACAAGCAGTGATAGTAAGTACCAAGCAGTGATAGTAAGTAACAAGCAGTGATAGTAAGTAACAAGCAGTGATAGTAAGTACCAAGCAGTGATAGTAAGTAACAAGCAGTGATAGTAAGTACCAAGCAGTGATAGTAAATAACAAGCAGTGATAGTAAGTACCAAGCAGTGATAGTAAGTAACAAGCAGTGATAGTAAGTACCAAGCAGTGATAGTAAGTAACAAGCAGTGATAGTAAGTACCAAGCAGTGATAGTAAATAACAAGCAGTGATAGTAAGTAACAGGCAGTGATAGTAAGTACCAAGCAGTGATAGTAAGTAACAAGCAGTGATAGTAAGTAACAGGCAGTGATAGTAAATAACAGGCAGTGATAGTAAATAACAGGCAGTGATAGTAAGTAACAGGCAGTGATAGTAAATAACTAGCAGTGATAGTAAGTAACAGGCAGTGATAGTAAGTAACAGGCAGTGATAGTAAATAACAGGCAGTGATAGTAAGTAACAGGCAGTGATAGTAAGTAACAGGCAGTGATAGTAAGTAACAGGCAGTGATAGTAAGTAACAGGCAGTGATAGTAAGTAACAAGCAGTGATAGTAAGTAACAAGCAGTGATAGTAAATAACAAGCAGTGATAGTAAGTAACAAGCAGTGATAGTAAGTAACAAGCAGTGATAGTAAGTAACAAGCAGTGATAGTAAGTAACAAGCAGTGATAGTAAGTAACAGGCAGTGATAGTAAGTAACAAGCAGTGATAGTAAGTAACAAGCAGTGATAGTAAATAACAAGCAGTGATAGTAAGTAACAAGCAGTGATAGTAAATAACTAGCAGTGATAGTAAGTAACAAGCAGTGATAGTAAGTATCAAGCAGTGATAGTAAATAACTAGCAGTGATAGTAAGTATCAAGCAGTGATAGTAAATAACTAGCAGTGATAGTAAGTAACAAGCAGTGATAGTAAGTAACAAGCAGTGATAGTAAGTAACTAGCAGTGATAGTAAATAACTAGCAGTGATAGTAAGTAACAGGCAGTGATAGTAAGTAACAAGCAGTGATAGTAAGTAACAAGCAGTGATAGTAAGTAACAAGCAGTGATAGTAAGTAACAAGCAGTGATAGTAAGTAACAAGCAGTGATAGTAAGTAACAAGCAGTGATAGTAAGTAACAAGCAGTGATAGTAAGTAACTAGCAGTGATAGTAAGTAACAAGCAGTGATAGTAAGTAACAAGCAGTGATAGTAAGTAACTAGCAGTGATAGTAAGTAACTAGCAGTGATAGTAAGTAACAAGCAGTGATAGTAAGTAACAAGCAGTGATAGTTAATAATTAGCGTCTTCATTAAAAGCACGACTAAATAGTACCACAGTAACTCATGTCACTGCAGATCATTTCAACTAATGGTGCAACAATAAACTTATAGTGGTTCAGCTACCATCAGACACTTTAGTACCAGTATCACCAGAAAGTGGTACACAATGTCAACTAATACAATGAAATACAATATTCTAATATATTAAATGGTGTTGCAGGAGTAAAAATAACTCTATCGGTATTTTTAATCTTCTCGTTGATATGATAATTCAATTATGATTTAGTAAATGAATATAAAAGTACTTCAGCATAAAAGAACAAAAGGCCAAAAACACGAGTTATTTTTGCTTTAAGTCTGTTAAAAATGTTATCCCTTGATACCATAAGTGAC
Organism: Caprella mutica; assembly: GCA_947561585.1. NCBI lineage: Eukaryota > Metazoa > Arthropoda > Malacostraca > Amphipoda > Caprellidae > Caprella > Caprella mutica. The sequence continues at coordinate 12,881 of CANNZV010004163.1, forward strand.
ATATATGTCCCCTTTTAAATGATGTATTTAATTCGCGTATTTATTTTAAGATACGATTCAAAAATTAAAAGAAATAAATCTTTTTTATTTTGCTCTCTTTGCTTATAAAGTCACTTTACTATTTTAAAATTTTTCTACTCAAAAACTAGAAAAAGATAATCGTTCTTTTAAACAATGGGCGTTTTTATTAACAAAAACGCAGCATGAAAAACGCCCATTCTAAGTATGCATACAAAATTCATACGTTTATTCAGTCGCAGCGTCTTTTATAGCTGCAGCATGAGAAAAACGCCCATGTGACTAGGCGTTTTCTAACGTACGCTAGAAAACGCACGTTTCGAGTTACTAGAAGCTCAATAGATGTGTACACACTTAAACAGACGTTTCGTCTCAAACGCCCACGCGTTTCAAGATTTTTGTTGAAACACGTGTTTGCGGGACGTTACCATATATTATATATGGTATAGTTAACGCGCGTTATAAAACGTCCCGTTTGTACTAGGCCGCGCGCTTTTGAACGACCGATCAAAAGCGTCTCATCTGTACTCGGTCTTTAAAATTAAATCTTTTAAGCACAGACTAACTCTGTCCAGCTTTAGCTCATCAAGCGTGTCTGGATTATTCACGAACACTTTCTCCTTTAAATATCCCAAAGGAAAAAACATGGAGGAGTTATATCCGGTGATCAACGTTGCCAAGGAATGTTGCCAAAGTGTTAATTTAATCGTTTTGGAAATGTCGCCCTTAAAATTAAGTGTCACGGTGTCTTATGTAGTATGCACTACCCAGCTGGAACAACATATCTTCCATGTCTTCTTCGTGCAACAGCGGTAACGAACAATTATGAATCCTTCTTCCTCTGCACCATTATCCTAACAGTCATTCCAGCATCATCTTCAAAGAAGTTTGGTCCAATGATTTTAGAGCTTAATACTCCGCACCAGACGGTTAATTTCTGTGTGGGTGTTCATGAACATTTAAGGATTCTCTCTGGCCCAAAATTTACAGTTCTCTAAAAAACGGAGAAACACCTAAACGAAATTCTCGATAATTTATATAAAAAATACTAAAAAGTATAATATTTCATCATATTAAATTTAATTCAAACCAGTCTCATTTTATATAATGTAAAACACTTAATTTAAAATTATTTAAAGCACTTAATTTAAATTAATTTGAACTAGTTAATTTAAATCGAACACACTTGCATATAGTTAGACTTCAGTTGGTAAATTCTTCATATAATTGAAAATAAAAACCTAATTATCGAATTATTGACGAAGTGAAATAATTTACAGTCACAGAGGTAATTGGATAAACAGTAAATGTTTTTACGAGCTTTAAGAGAGTAAAACAAACATATAGAAACATAATCTAAATACATCTTGCGGATGAATATATTTGTACGAGTTACAGAAACATAATCTAAATGTAGATGATGATTATATTATATTATATATGATTATATCTGCAAGTGGTTCACGTGGATGTGTAAAATAAAATGTTAAGAGAAAATAATAAAGTTTTACATTATGAATTTATCAATAAAACTAATGAAAAAGAGCTTGACATTTAATGGAATAAAATACAAATTTGCAAATTCGAAAAAAAATGATAATAATTTTGTTTACGTGATTTTAACTGTATACTAATTCTATTTTTTTAACTATTTAATCTATAGGTTATTCAATGTATTTTTATTATCTTATTACTATGCACAATACAAATTAACGTGAAAAAGATATATAAGTTCAAAACAGCAAACTTTATCTGAAATAGCTAACTATATACATTTCTAAATTTAAATTGCATAATTTATTTTGAAACTGAAAAATTATTAGGAAAACACATAAGAAATTAAATTGTATTCATATTTAGATGATAATTTTAAATTAATCCATACGATATATATAATTAACATCTGGTAACTGACGTTTTACCCTAGATAATTATCTCCAATTTAAGGATCTACAATTAATTTAATAAACTCCAGTGCTTCACAGTTCTTTTTCACGGGCAGGTACACTAGTTAGTTCACATACATTTCAGCATCAACAATTGTAGACATAGCTCACTTTATTCGTAATTAAAATTATAATTAAAGGGACATCATTAGGAAGGAATATAACAGTTAAAGTTGATGTAATATACTATGTAAAGTTGTACACACTAATATATTCACAAGAATGAGAATATCGAGATTTTCTTTTATTAACTCAATAAAATCCTTAAAGAACCTCACACAAAGAAAATTGTATTAAATAAATTACTTGGGAAATAATGAAAAAAGTCTTGGGAGATTGCTACCAGTATTTTATTTACTCCAATCATGATATCCTATGAATTAAATCGTTGAAATTATTCAAACGATAGCGATAGAGTGTAGTTTATGAATTATCGATCGGTTACACATCTTCGGACATATAAGAAAAAAACGATATAACGATTAATATTTAATTATTATTTTTATTGGTTTCCATGATACCTGCAAGTATCATGGAAACCAATCAAAATTAAAAACAATCATTTTATTTTTTTTTATATGACCGAACATGTGGAACCGACCGATAATTCGTAACATACCTTACTTACTATATAATTTCACCAATTTAATAAACTTACTATTTAAGAGCCGATTGGAACCTTACCTGAAAAAAAAAAGAAAAAATTATATTAGTATTAGTTTTTAAACAACATATTCATTTTATTAGCACTATCTTGTGAACCAATGATATAAGAGCATCTTAATTAACAGTGTGAATCAAACCTCCACACTGTCGATACTATCTCTTAATTACCACACGCATTGTGTGACAACAGCACCACCTGCCTACGAGTATTGGAACTAACAAATGGAATAGCTTGGAAAGAAGGAAATAAATTTAATATAGAAGGGAATGTTTCAATTGATGCATTTAAATTTCATGAATATGCCTTCAGGGTGAGTTAAATTATTCCTACCATTACGTAATTTCGTACATTTGTTACTTTTATATAAATATAGTGACAGTTTGGTAGAACGTTTCATAGTGAGTGTTTACTTTAATCTTCTTAATACTTATCTTGATAAAGATTTTTCTCGAATGTTTCACTAGTGAATGTGGTGCACGGGAATACGTAACTGTACGGTAATACGTAACTGTACGGGAATACGTAACTGTACGGGAATACGTAACTGTACGGGAATACGTAACTGTACGGGAATACGTAACTGTACGGGAATACGTAACTGTACGGGAATACGTAACTGTACGGGACTAACTTATCCTATATCACATCACAAACACGTCACAGCAAAACATTTATGCCAATATTTAAGCAGGCGAAAACATTTAAAAATTATTTTCAACTATAGGGTATGTTTCAAGTTATCGGACAGTTCCACCTTTTCGATCATATAAGAAATAAGTAACTAATTATCATTATATTTTCATTTCTTTTACGATCAAAATATGGAACAGTCAGATAACTGAGGGTTCTGATAGATTATATGTACATATAGTTTCCCATTATAAAATCTATTAAAGCATTAAAACACCTTTCCACAAATTAACAAATAATAAATAAAAAGATATTCAAACTGTCTCGAATATTCCCCAGGTATTGCGAGATGTTTTACATTCCCCAAATATTCCATGGATATGTATCTAGCGATATAAATATCTAGCGATCTAATTATCTAAATCACAATTAGACGTCAGTTCGTCAGTTTGTTCTCTCTTTTATGTTGGCTTTTATTAAGATGAGTAATTTACTCATCAACTAATGAGTTCGTGTTCATTTTATTCACATCTGTATATCGCTTTTGTTCTATAACATTGTGAATGGATTGTGTTTTATTTTAGGGGAAAAATGTTAAAAATTATAACACACGATTATTTCTAATTTAATTTTTTGTTAATTCAATTAATTACTTATTTATTATTATTATAGCCAGCTTTTTTTGAGACATTTTACTTGAACGACCGGAAATTCTTTCTTATACTTGAGCAAACATTATAGTGAGCTGAGCACAATTATGTTTTTTTTTTAATTTGAAGAAAAAAATTAGAAATTAAATTAGATTTTTTATCATTAAATAGGCTTTCTTTACTTATATATCATACGAATACCATAAAAGTTTTTGATTTTTCACGCTCATAGAGGGTTAATACAGTAAGATTCACAGTTCATAATTTAAATATCATTCACATTAATTCGTTATTCATTTACAGAGAATATTATGAGAGTAATGTAATCTGATACCCTTTCATGTGTCTTTTTGGTAGTTGATTCCATTTGAAGTGAATTTGATGCTACATGATTCTTTGAACCCGCGGATTTGTCACCTTTGACATATTCAAACCGCTTTTTGAAAGAACTAGGCCTACCCTAAGCCTGCGAATTGGTGTCAGGACATTTTTATAGGTAGGCTGAATTCGATAAAAAGTCTACGGAAATCGCAACCAGTATTTTATTTACTTTAGGCGCTAAAATAAATCCGTTTTAATAACGAAAAAGTTCAACTAGGCAACTGTTATATAAAAGAATCAGAATATGAAATTATAATCAATATAATTTAAATATCAGATGAGAATTATGCATTGCCAAATGAACCTCGCAGTTTTTATATTCAATAATTTATTAATTTATTCAGTAAAAGGATTAACTTCATTTCAGAACAGTTCTTTTATTTTATAACATAAGACTAATGACATTTAATCTATTTAATAGTCAATATAGACAAATGCTTCCCAATGTTTTAGACAAATTAGCCAATCACTGTAAGTAGTAATTTAAACCCAATGGTTGAACCTATTCCATTCAAGTAAGCAGAGAAAATAGTCATTTAAAAACAGATTATAACTTACTTTCCATTATAACAAACCTATGATGATTCATTTACAATTATTGATGGATTTTTAATCTTTCACTGCATGATCATTGCTTTACACGTACAACAATTAATGGTTGTTTTACAGTAAATTTTGTATACTACAATAGATGGTTGTTTTTACTGTACATTTTATTTACAACCATAGATAGTTTAAAGAAAGGGAAGATAAAATATATTAAAAGAAATTCAGTGCGCTTTAACGTTCACTTTATGAATACGTATTTAAAAAAATAAATAATATTGTTTTTCATATACATTATACAATGATTATATTATGCAATCATTACTAAATGATAAGCTGTAGTTGTTCTTTTGAAGTTATAAGTAGCTGATTCTTTTGCAAGCTTTCAGTAATAAACTTGTAATTATATGTATATACAGAATATTTACTATATATTATATAATGTAAAATGATATTGAAAGAAATTCAATTTATAGTAATACTCTGTAATCATCTAAGCGGTTTTCAAGACATTGTATCATAAATTCATCATAATTATCAGCATAATCCGTCAAGATGCACTTTCTTCAAATTTCAATTTGTGAGAGTGGATCCTAAAACACGGATAGTAAAATAAAAACCATATAGAAATATGAGAAACATGTAGAAAAATATGAGAAACATGTAGAAAAATATGAGAAACATGTAGAAAAATATGAGAAACATGTAGAAAAATATGAGAAACATGTAGAAAAATATGAGAAACATGTATAAAATATGAGCAACATGTAGAAACAACATGTAAAAGAAAATATACGAAAATAAAATTTCAGCAATGTTAATTTTTTCTTCAAATGTGCTGGTCGGATGGAAATGGTTGAAGAAGTTTTTAACCATTTTAAACACTGAATATTGAAATTGACGTAAAATTTAATTTTTCAACACCACGGAAATTTTAGGAGGAAAAAAGAAATGACTAGGGTAAGTTCCGAGTTAACGAGTAGTTCCACATTTTCGACTATATATGAAAACATTTCCCCATATTGTTACAACATTGTCCCAATATTGTTACAACATTTTCCCAATATTTTTAAAACATTGTCCCAATATTTTTAAAACATTGTCCCAATATTGTTACAACATTGCTCCAATATTGTTACAACATTGCCCCAATATTGTTACAACATTGCCCCAATATTGTTACAACATTGCTCCAATATTGTTACAACATTGCTCCAATATTGTTACAACATTGCCCCAATATTTTTACAACATTGTCCCAATATTGTTACAACATTGCTCCAATATTGTTACAACATTGTCCCAATATTGTTACAACATTGTCCCAATATTGTTACAACATTGCTCCAATATTGTTACAACATTGCCCCAATATTGTTACAACATTGCCCCAATATTGTTACAACATTGCCCCAATATTGTTACAACATTGCCCCAATATTGTTACAACATTGCCCCAATATTGTTACAACATTGCTCCAATATTATTTCAAAATTGGGTCAATGTTGCCCCTATAAAGCATTCCCAGCCAAGAAGGATTAATTCCTGGGATATTAAGGGAATATCCCAGGACTAATTCCTTCTCACCAGGCTTCACCTCTTCATTGTGTGGGAGGTCCATTGCAATCATCTGAGTAAAGCAGGAGGTAATTATTAACACATTTCCCCTTATTCAATCTCACTAAGTACCTACTAACAGTTATTAATCATTACTTTGAAAGAAAAGAAACATTCTTCAGTTAAACCTCCTCCATGCAAGATGTACCTACCAGGAATATTCCCTGCTATATCTTCAATGGGAATACGGGAATATTCCCATAGTACTATTTTCAAACTTGCTAAGTCATTTCCAGACAAAAGATTAAAACGTTGGTCCTTCATTTATAAGATTTTTTTTATAAAATTGAAGAAAATAAAAAAATGCAATTAAATATACACGATAAAATATTTAGAACATAAAAAAGCTAAACTGCCTAATGTACTTCAGCAATGTACCTACCAAATAAATAATTAAAAGCATGAGTACAATATCCCATTAAATAGCAATTCAATCAAACCATTAATAATATACTCTAACATCAATCAATGACAGCAATAGAGTACAGTTGGAGTGGCCCTATTTTATCCATCGCTTAGGATATTACTTCATCATCACTGCAGCAATATTGCCTTCATTTCGCACTAATGAATCATGTTACCACAAACGAACTAATGTCATCACCGCATGCATACCTCATCATAAAAAGAACATTGGCCAATTAAGAACACGATGCTAATGCTTTCTGTAAACGAGATGAATGGGGATGCCAAATGTCGCTAGAGGGGAAATTGGCTATTATTCTACGGGTAAGAAACAGTGTACTTGTAGTGTAAGTATTGTACTTGTAAGTGTTACTAGTAATGTAAGTATTCTATTTACTTGTAAGTGTTACTTGTGTTACTTGTAAGTGTTACTTGTAAGTGTTACTTGTAAGTGTTACTTGTAAGTGTTACTTGTAAGTGTTACTTGTAAGTGTTACTTGTAAGTGTTACTTGTAAGTGTTACTTGTAAGTGTTACTTGTAAGTGTTACTTGTAATGTAAGTATTGTACTTGTAAGTGTTACTTGTAATGTAAGTATTATACTTGTAAGTGTTACTTGTAATGTAAGTATTCTACTTGTAAGTGTTACTTGTAATGTAAGTATTATACTTGTAAGTGTTACTTGTAATGTAAGTATTATACTTGTAAGTGTTACTTGTAATGTAAGTATTATACTTGTAAGTGTTACTTGTAATGTGAGTATTCTACTTATAAGTGTTACTTGCAATGTAAGTATTCTACTTGTAAGTGTTACTTGTAATGTAAGTATTCTACTTGTAAGTGTTACTTGTAATGTAAGTATTCTACTGGTAAGTGTTACTTGTAATGTAAGTATTCTACTTGTAAGTGTTACTTGTACTGTAAGTATTCTACTTGTAAGTGTTACTTGTACTGTAAGTATTCTACTTGTAAGTGTTACTTGTAATGTAAGTATTATACTTGTAAGTGTTACTTGTAATGTAAGTATTATACTTGTAAGTGTTACTTGTAATGTAAGTATTGTACTTGTAAGTGTTACTTGTAATGTAAGTATTCTACTTGTAAGTGTTACTTGTAATGTAAGTATTCTACTTGTAATGTAAGTATTCTACTTGTAAGTGTTACTTGTAATGTAAGTATTCTACTTGTAAGTGTTACTTGTAATGTAAGTATTCTACTTGTAAGTGTTACTTGTAATGTAAGTATTGTACTTGTAAGTGTTACTTGTAATGTAAGTATTCTACTTGTAAGTGTTACTTGTAATGTAAGTATTCTACTTGTAAGTGTTACTTGTAATGTAAGTATTCTACTTGTAAGTGTTACTTGTAATGTAAGTATTCTACTTGTAAGTGTTACTTGTAATGTAAGTATTCTACTTGTAAGTGTTACTTGTAATGTAAGTATTCTACTTGTAAGTGTTACTTGTAATGTGAGTATTATACTTGTAAGTGTTACTTGTAATGTAAGTATTGTACTTGTAAGTGTTACTTGTAATGTAAATATTCTACTTGTAAGTGTTACTTGTACTGTAAGTATTCTACTTGTAAGTGTTACTTGTAATGTAAGTATTCTACTTGTAAGTGTTACTTGTAATGTAAGTATTCTACTTGTAAGTGTTACTTGTAATGTGAGTATTATACTTGTAAGTGTTACTTGTAATGTAAGTATTGTACTTGTAAGTGTTACTTGTAATGTAAGTATTGTACTTGTAAGTGTTACTTGTAATGTAAGTATTCTACTTGTAAGTGTTACTTGTAATGTAAGTATTCTACTTGTAAGTGTTACTTGTAATGTAAGTATTCTACTTGTAAGTGTTACTTGTAATGTAAGTATTGTACTTGTAAGTGTTACTTGTAATGTAAGTATTGTACTTGTAAGTGTTACTTGTAATGTAAGTATTGTACTTGTAAGTGTTACTTGTAATGTAAGTATTGTACTTGTAAGTGTTACTTGTAATTAAGTATTGTACTTGTAAGTGTTACTTGTAATTAAGTATTGTACTTGTAAGTGTTACTTGTAATGTAAGTATTGTACTTGTAAGTGTTACTTGTATAGAAACTTCTATTGCTATCTAATAGAAGAGAAATAGAAAATACTCCAAAATAATAATACCAAACATAATAGCAATACTCCACCCTTCCCCAGGATTCAATCTCACAAAAATGTTCCTTTCAGCCCCGGGTGTTTCTCTCTTTGAGCGATATGCGTTCATATATCGGAGTGAATTGCTTTCATATTTTCACATCATTGCTTTCGTTCATATGTTCATATATTTGCGGTATGCAAACACAGAAAATGTTACTAATCAAAAATTCATTGCATATTTTACACGCATTAATGTATGAGAATTTAGGGGGGGGGGGTGAATAAATATTCCTTCACTCGAAAGGATATCATAAGCATTACTTCGAATGATTTAGTTACATCAAGATTGTAGTTGTAGCAATGGGGAAAATACGTAGGAATTGAAATATTTTATTAAAGGAAAATAGTTTGAATTGTCGTTAAAGTGAATTTATGACTTTTCAATAATCTTATCTCTATTAAATCTAATCTCTACTAAATCTTATCTCTACTAAATCTTATCTCTACTAAATCTTATCTCTACTAAATCTTATCTCTACTAAATCTTATCTCTACTAAATCTTATCTCTACTAAATCTTATCTCTACTAAATCTTATCTCTACTAAATCTTATCTCTACTAAATCTTATCTCTACTAAATCTTATCTCTACTAAATCTTATCTCTACTAAATCTTATCTCTACTAAATCTTATCTCTACTAAATCTTATCTCTACTAAATCTTATCTCTACTAAATCTTATCTCTACTAAATCTTATCTCTACTAAATCTTATCTCTACTAAATCTTATCTCTACTAAATCTTATCTCTACTAAATCTTATCTCTACTAAATCTTATCTCTACTAAATCTTATCTCTACTAAATCTTATCTCTACTAAATCTTATCTCTACTAAATCTTATCTCTACTAAATCTTATCTCTACTAAATCTTATCTCTACTAAATCTTATCTCTACTAAATCTTATCTCTACTAAATCTTATCTCTACTAAATCTTATCTCTACTAAATCTTATCTCTACTAAATCTTATCTCTACTAAATCTTATCTCTACTAAATCTTATCTCTACTAAATCTTATCTCTACTAAATCTTATCTCTACTAAATCTTATCTCTACTAAATCTTCTCTCTACTAAATCTTCTCTCTACTAAATCTTATCTCTACTAAATCTTATCTCTACTAAATCTTATCTCTACTAAATCTTATCTCTACTAAATCTTATCTCTACTAAATCTTCTCTCTACTAAATCTTCTCTCTACTAAATCTTATCTCTACTAAATCTTATCTCTACTAAATCTTATCTCTACTAAATCTTATCTCTACTAAATCTTCTCTCTACTAAATCTTATCTCTACTAAATCTTATCTCTACTAAATCTTATCTCTACTAAATCTTATCTCTACTAAATCTTCTCTCTACTAAATCTTATCTCTACTATGTACATTTAAGGGTACTATAATACATTTAAGGGTACTATAATACATTTAAGGGCACTATAATATATTTAAGGGTACTATAATACATTTAAGGGCACTATAATATATTTAAGGGTACTATAATATATTTAAGGGTACTATAATACATTTAAGGGCACTATAATATATTTAAGGGTACTATAATACATTTAAGGGTACTATAATACATTTAAGGGCACTATAATATATTTAAGGGTACTATAATACATTTAAGGGCACTATAATATATTTAAGGGTACTATAATACATTTAAGGGCACTATAATATATTTAAGAGCACTATAATATATTTAAGGGTACTATAATACATTTAAGGGCACTATAATATATTTAAGGGTACTATAATACATTTAAGGGTACTATAATATATTTAAGGGTACTATAATAAATAGAAATAGATTAAGACACTCAGTCAGACTCGCAGTTGTCGGATAGTGGGAATTAACACAGGTTAAAATCAAAGTATTGTAAAGGTCAGATTGGTAAATGACGCATGTTAACCCCACTTTCAGAGTACTGCGAGTGTCTTGTAATTAAATTATTACCCTAAATCAATTTTAAGAGCAATGACGACTCACATTTTCAGGCAGTAATGTTCTCTGCGTGGTTTTTAATTAGTTACTAATAACCAAGACGCAAGTGTTAAACAAGTGATAGATATGTTATCTGGTTAACAGTAATTAACATCAGTAAAAGGTAATTATATCATCCTATTTAGCATATGATTATCTAATAATTAGTTGATAGATAAAATGAAAATTACTGCACTTAAATATAAAGAAATATTTATAACTTAAATAAAAATAAATTAAAACTAAAACTTAGAGCATTAAAACTTGATTATAAAAAAATTAAAGAAAATTATGAACACACGCTCATGACTAATACCTACCCATTCCCACATTCCTACCCATTCCCACTCCACTTCACCTAGCCACTTTCTACCTATGACCTTCAGTCTCATTTAAACCATTGATAATAACTACAAAAGAAGTGGAGAATTTAAAGCATCTAACTCATTAAATGGCCGGTCGTTACTTTAGCTGATAGAAGGGTAGGGTAATAACCTCCATTACCACATCAATCTTACGGTACGGGACTCCACGCACGAAACACATGCTTCTACTAACCGCCCTAATGACCAACAAAAGATAACATTATCCTCAGTGTCAAGCTGTCAAATTGAAATGTTAAAACATTTAATTAATTAAAAGGGTAGAGGACCAACATTGGGATTGAAGTAATTCGTGAATAAAATTAATTGTAATATATACCCTTTATTTAGTTGAAGAATAAACAATCATGAATTGTGCAGTACAACAAACTAGCGGATACAACACACTACTCAACATCATGATGAGAGTTTCAAAGTAATCGCCATTTACTTCTAGTCATCTTTGTTAATTTTTTAAAAGTAATTTTCATATAATTATAAATTAATGAAAATAATTTCAAAACTCTCAATATAAATGACCCTTATGTAGTTTGTTGCATCCGTTAGTTTGTTGTACTGCACATTTCATGATCATTTAATGACCTGGCAGAGGATTCGGAGGGCGGCACGCACCACTTTACACATAGATCACTATTCAATTTCATAATATATAAAAGGGAGGTTGAAGGGGTTTAAAAATGCGCAGCGCATTCTCGAGAGTGTGCAACTCGGTAAATTACACGGAACATATACACCATCACACAACGAGTGGTGCACCCTGTACTTTTCTATCGGTTGCATCGTTGTTTCTATCGCTTACTAAGATAGTGCGTTATCTTTTATCGAGATAGTGGCAGTATCGACGGGAGGTACAATTTTGCAAAATGTAGTGATGCAAAGAACTGAATTCTTAATTTCTAATGCAGAAAAATAAAGGAAAGGTAATGGAACAGATAGCATAAGGGGCAAAATTTTAGCTAACATTGGTGCAAAATTTTAGCTAACATTGGTGCAAAATTTTAGCTAACATTGGTGTAATATTTTAGCCAACATTAGTGTAATATTTTAGCCAACATTGGTGTAATATTTTAGCCAACATTGGTGTAATATTTTAGCCAACATTGGTGTAATATTTTAGCCAACATTAGTGTAATATTTTAGCCAACATTAGTGTAATATTTTAGCCAATATTAGTGTATTACTTTATTCGATATTAGTACGTAATGTTTTAGTCAATATTAGTGCAATATCTTATGCAATATTGACGTCATTCTGTGTTAAAACTGGCCATTTTTCATCAGTTTCTAGCACAGATTCATCAATCCATTGACGTATTACCAGCAATAATTCCTTTGCTTTTCAAAAACTGATAATCATGTGAACATTTCTTTGACAGTTTATCACTTCTAATTAATTAACTAATTGGTAAAAATTACCATCAACGAGATTTAATGACACAGAAAAATGCTAATGCAAACTATTCAAAACGAAATAAACATTCAATCATGCTAACGCTATCAATTGAATTCTTTTTACAGTCTGCGTGAGTGAAAAATGGAAGATTTTCCTACTTTTTTCATTAATGAGAATCAATTTCATCAAAAGTAAAAAGGCAGCAGTTCCCATTTCCCTAATTGAACCTCAGAGCCAATTAGTTATGTACATATATACTTTATATGAATATTATAGTGCATCAATTTATTATTCATCATTTCTCTACTATTTGCAAAAATTTGGATTAGATTCGTAGTTTATTAAGGAATGATATTGCGTTTTTACAAAGAACCTAGAGTATTATAGGACTAAATTAAAATGATTTGGGTGGATTTTACGATATTTTCTGTATTTTTCGGTAGTTTTCTAGTAGAGGGTTTTAAGTGGTTTTTGGAATTTTTTGGTTATTTTCAGTATACAATTCGGTGGTTTTCACTAATATTGGTAGTTTTTTGTAGATTTAGGTTGTTTCTGGAAACAGCTTTCGATAGATTTCAATGGTTTTAATAAATAGAGTTAGTTTTAGCACAAAGTTACTGATATTTATTGAGCGAATTATAAACATATAAACCGTTTTATTCTATACTCAAGTAACTCAACTGAGAACAGTTAGGTACAACTACCAAAGAAAAAACAGTACAAATGGCAAAAAGATACAAACATCAGAATTCGAAAGAGTAATGATCAACTTCATTTCTATTTGATATTCTCCTTAGATCCTCTATAATCAGCGATAAATCTTCGATAATCTGAAGAGTGATGCAAGATCCAGTTTGCGTTTCCAAGAATAAAATAGCCTAATTATTGAAGAAATAGAAATGATCTGGAAGAAGGGTTTTCTGGACTACAGAAATTTATAGATGGTTGCTTTAATTACTGGGGTTGATGGTGCCGTATTAAATTTATAATTATTCTTTAATAATTATTATCGGATGAAAAATTTTAAAAGAAAATTTATTTTACCATTTTCATATGGTATATAATTAATATGTAAAAAAATTAGAATCTGGTAACTGGTCCATTTACTCCATTACATTTGGTTCAATTACAAGAATGTTAATCAGAAAAAACTTTAAATATTTTAAACATAAATAAAATTCAGAGTCATCATATTCCTCGTGAAATTAAATGAAAAATTTCGAATAACAAAAAAAATTCTTCGCTCAACGGGAGAAAGTAATAGTGGGGCCATAGAAGATGTAACATCAGTTAATCTTCTATGACCCCGCCATAACTTTTCTCTCTAGAACATAACCATAAAATAATTCCAGCCTACAATTTTTCGTTCAAACATTCTGTTCAATTTTTTTTTTTTTTTTTAATACACAACTTTCTATGCCAAACAGCTACAATTGATGGAAGAAAAAGTAATTAAAATGTTAGTGCAGTATGTTTTGTTACTCGTAGATGATAAATAAATAAATACATCTGCAAAATAATATGACAAACATATTGTGATAGTAAATACACCGCTTACTCTAGAGTACTTAAAAGAAAATACTACGAACGTTGTAGCGGACTTTTTATGTTAGGAACATTTTGATCGAGTACGATGTGACCTATCTTCTTTAATAGTAGGTAAATTTATTGTAATAGGTAGTTATTTTAACTACATAGGAGTAAAAGGTAGTTATTATAACTACATGTGAGTAATAGGTAGTTATTTTAACTACATGTAAGTAATAGGTAGTTATTTTAACTACATGTAAGTAATAGGTAGTTATTTAACTGCATGTGAGTAATAGTTAGTTATTCTAACTACAAGTAAGTAATAATTTGAGTTAAATTAACATATTTAAATGTAATCAATATTGTAATAAGTATTTATATCATTTACAATTTATTCATCATAATATGTATCTTTTTCTATAGCAGACACTAACCAGTATCCAATACAGGCAGGCCCCAATTTATGAACAAAACATGACTCTCTATTAGAAATAAAAATTTCTAATAGCAGGGTAACCCCTTAAGCATTTCATTTTCTATGAGGTAGAATGAAAGAAAATCTTCTTTAGAGTTTGAATTACGTGCAAACACTACAGTGTTGCAGTGATTATTCTCAGAATCAATTAATTTTCCTCAGTTCTAATTCCGAGACATGTCTCGCAATTAGAAACAATTTTCTAAAAGCGGGTTGTACCCGCCTGTACATCAAAATGAGACAACAATCTAATAGCCTAATCCTTCGTGACGTGAAACCATTGCCGATAAAAAAAATGCTATCAGGTAAAGCCCACGCAGATCATTATTCTCACAGCCACAAAAAGAACTCTTTATTCCATCCAAATGATGCCTAATTCTCTATAGGAAGGAAAATCCAATGTATTTACATGATTTCGTTAAGGGGATTGCATCAACAATAGCTACATCAAATAATGTCTTATTATCCGACATCAAATGCATTTAGTTTTTGTTGCAGTGTCTAACTGGCAGCAAATGATGCCTCCTTTGTTATTGTGACAAGAGAAGTAAATAGAGTTGGTACATGAAGAAACTGGGAGATCTGGAGCTAAGCTGATCACTTTTCCCAAAAAAACTGTTTCCCTAAGGCCTCTATACTAGCATATAAAACGTCACGTTTTCACCGCTCATTTTACGCCTCTTAAATAAATCACGGTTAAATGAATGGAAGGCGGTAGTAACGCTAGTATAGACTGGAATTCTGCTTTCGAATAATTTAACAGTAATTAATTGAAAAGGATAACTAGGGTAAGTTACGAATTATCGGTCTGTTTCACATCATCGGTCGTACAAGAAATTAATTAAATTGATTAATCAAAATAAAAATTAATGAATAATTATCATATCGTTTTTTCTTTTATGCTCGAAGATGTAGAACCGATCGATAATTTGTAACTTACCCTACATAGCTGATCATGCTTTACTTCGAAACATTAGGTACACGAAAATTTAGAAGAAAAGAAACAATTCAATAATTGCATATCTAAAATCCTCCTCATTTGTGCGATGCACTAAGCTTCGATATTTCTGTACTCTTTCGTCAGTAAATAGTTAAATAAATGTTTGATAACGCATATAAGCTTAAATAGAAGCACACATGTGTGTTTATCTAACTCCACTGTGTAATCAGCTTATAGCGATGTGAAAAAAGTAAAAGCAACATTACTGATAATTGAAATGCCAGGAGTCAATCAATTGAATTAATAGTCCTTTCTTCGATAAAGTTCTTGTTTTTGGGACAATTAATATTAACTAGGGTAAGTTCCGAATTATCGGTCAGTGCTACATCTTCGGTCATATAAGAAAAAACAATATAAAAATTATTATTATTACACAGTGCTATCTAATACTTCTGCAAACCCGGGCTTGCAGAATACTAATAATTTTTATATCGTTTTTTTTTTTCTTATATGACCGAAGATGTAGTACTGACCGATAATTCGGAACTTACCTTAACTCATAATTCGCGATTTTTAAGTTATACCGTTATTGAAATAAAAGAGCGATATATTCATGTTACAATTTCAACTACATATCGCATATTATCGTTAATAGGTTTAAAAAAGTAATTACTTTATATAACATATTTAAAATCTTTAGTATCTTCAAAGTTCATTGATCTTTTACCATAACATTTTGTACTTATTTATCATAGTTTTTTTATCCAAATACTACTATACACAGTGAAATGTGTAATTATGATTAACTATCGCAATCAGCCAATTACCCTATAGTCAATTAGTAAACACACCATTAACATCACTTTACATGCATTGTCTCGTATCAGTTATATCAGTTCAATTAGTGTTTCGAACGAATAAACTAATTATAAAAAAAGACATACAGAGTTCCCCATACAAATGATTACCTGATAATTTCTGTTGGGTGATTAACAACAATCGGTAATTGACCCATTAGCCTAACGTGATAAATTATATTTCAATAAATCATATTTAGCCATGATATTCCCTAAATATTCCACTAATATTATTAGTAATATCGAAAGTATATTCATGGAATGTCAGATATACTAAATAAGCCAATCCGACCTTTAGAGATGTCTGACTGACCTACCATGACATAAGCTAGCACCCACTACCCGAGTACTGTGAGTTACGTGTGGAAGTAATTACAAAAAGCAGAAAATATTACAAATCATAGCATTAATTGCGTCATTAGAATAGGGTAAGTTCCAAGTTATTGGACAGTTCCACATTTTCGATCAATAATTTAAAATTATCATTGACCAATCAACAAACCAATCAATCAACAGTCAGTGACCAATCAACAGTCAGTGACCAATCAACAGTCAGTGACCAATCAACAGTCAGTGACCAATCAACTGTCAGTGACCAATCAACAGTCCGTGACCAATCGACAGTCAGTGACCAGTCAACAGTCAGTGACCAATCGACAGTCAGTGACCAGTCAACAGTCAGTGACCAATCAACAGTCAGTGATCAATCAACAAACCAATCAATCAGCAGTCAGTGATCAATCAACAGTCTTTGACCAATAAACAGATCTATCAATCAACAGTCAGTGACCAATCAACAGTCAGTGACCAATCAACAGTCAGTGACCAATCAACAGTCAGTGACCAATTAACAGTCAGTGACCAATCAACAATCAGTGACCAATCAACAGTCAGTGACCAATCGACAGTCAGTGACCAATCGACAGTCAGTGATCAATCAACAGTCAGTGATCAATCAACAGTCAGTGGCTAATCAACAGTCACTGACCAATCAACAGTTAGTGACCAATCAACAGTCAGTGGCTAATCAACAGTCAGTGACCAATCAACAGTCTTTGACCAATCAACAGTCTTTGACCAATAAACAAACCAATCAATCAACAGTCAGTGACCAATCAACAGACAGTGACCAATCAGCAGTCAATCAACAGAAGTAAGCCACTAACTTTCAACAGGATTAACGGATTCAAAAACATTACAAATAAAATAATCTGTAAGCAAACACAAAAAATAGAAATATTCTAACATCGAAAAATAAAAGAGTAAAATAGTGAACAATATATTGAATTTACTTTGTATCTATTGCATTCATTTAATTTATGTACAAACTCGATGATGAGAGCTCCTTCTGTCTGTCTGTCCGTCACACTGACCTAATAATACGCTTGGCAAGCAGCTGATAGCATGGATAGCAAATTATTCTGATATCAGCACAAAAATATATTCAATCCATTCAGATTTTATTTTATTTAACTTATTAGGATTATTTTAATTTTTTTTTTTTAAATAACTGAGAATAATTGTGTTTTCATTCATTCGCAGTACTCGTGAAGTTGGTAGACAGGTCATAATATGTCAGTCAGATTTTTCTAAAAGTCGGATTGGTTCTAAGCCTCTAAATCCACTTTCCGAAAACTGGGAGTGTCCAAGTACTGCAAAATCATCCTAATTGCTACCGTGTAAAATAAATGCAAATTTTTTATAGTTTATAATGGTTACAGAACCATTATAACAATGTTAGCATTATACATATTCAGCGTACGGACTACTATATTATTTCTCTTAATTGAATTCAAACATTTGCAGGAAATTAAATAAAATCCTTTTCCGCCAATTAAGAATTTCAACTCACTGTTATAATTCAAACATTAATAATTATTAATACAAATATTTATTTATTTCATACACTTTTTGCTAATCAAATATAAACAAATATCAAATAAATAAACAATCTTATGATTTTTTTCCTTTATGACATTATATCACCTGTACAATTATAGGTATAATTATTAAACATTTGAATAAACTTAATTATATTGAAGGGTACGTTCCACGATAAAGGTAAGTTCTGAATTATCGGACGGTTTCACACTTTCGATCATATAAGAATTGAGTAAATAATGATCTTTATGTAACTTAATTTTTAATCACTATTTACTTTTTTCTTACTGTTCAATAACTCAGAAGTTATCCTATATACTTAATAAGTGAGGGTAAATAGAATATGTATAATAATTAGGGTTGTGACAATATGCTCTTTAAATCATAGATCCCGAAAATATTATAGACGGGAAGAATTAAAGACTATTGGATCGTTCTAAACCAGCGCTAAATGGTATTCGATACCATTTCATTTCGTCTATGATATTCTTGGGATCTAAGATTTTAAAAGCATAGTGTCACAACCCAAATAATGATTTACATTGCTTTCTCAAATATTTAAACCCTTTGCATTTAAAAACATAGCTATTTAAAGTATTTCCCTAGTATTCAAGATGAGATTTTCGGGAGTATTCGAATATTTCACAATCATTTCATTCTATTTCTTAAGAAGATCACAATTTATAAACCAACTGAATTTAACAATATCAGTTGAGTACCTTTTATAAATAATAAAATTATCTTTAAAAAATAATAAAACAATCCTGTAGCACTCACACACGTACAACCTACATAGCGTATCACAAGAGAATATAAATAATGAACGTACTTCTTAAACTCTAATCGGCTTGAAATAAAACCATCTCCATTATTTACGGTAAGTGGGACTTACTTTTTTTAACCAGAACTATAATGCTTTCAACACAAAACTTAGACAATCGCAGTCAGACGAATTGTAATCGGTAGATTGTCTTTTGTTGTCCATTACGGTGAATGATTGATTGTAATATTCTTTCAAACGTAGAAGACCTTTTGTCGTACGTGTGCGATGGAAGATAATTAGAGCAAGTTACGAATTATCGGTCGGTTCCACATTTTCGGTCCTATAAGAAAAATCGGTATAATAATTGTTATTTTATTTTAGTTGGTATCCATGGTACCTGCAGGTATCATGGATACTAATAAAAAATATAGCAATTGGTACATCCATTTTTTTATGACCGAAATTGTGGAACCGACCGATAATTCGTAAATAGTATTTTAAATGTGTGTTAAATTACGATATTTCGTTAATTCCATTTATCGTTGCAAATGATCTTTTTATCAAACACTATAATCACCGACCGCAATTCGATGGTCGGCGTTGATATATTTCCGACCGGACTTTGCGCACGATTTTGCCACTCCGACGACTTTTAACTCGACAGACGAAGGATAGAAAGGAGGAGCGACGTGCGTATTTGTCCTAGCACCATCCTTCAAACTAATGGCCGTGCATTTCATCTCGGGATTCAGATTGGCATTCGGCAGCGTCATTTTCAGCAAGAACAAGATTTCAATTGGATTATTCTAACTGAAATCTCCTTCCGAATGGGAAAAATTAAAAACAAAGAATGAATCCTACCGTGTAAATTATTTTTTACTAATACTTTAGTTTACGGAAAGTATATAATTTATTTGTTATATTTATCTAGAGGAATCATAGTGTAAAATTTCTGTATAATGTTAAACTAGATCACATTTTTTATAATAACACCATTTGCAAACCGAAGGCAAACTTTGAGAACGCATCATCTGTTCATTATTTCAGATATCTCAATAAAAACACTAAAGCATTCATAGCCATGACTTCAGAAACAAACCATTTCATTCTCCATGAACTTCTCCAAATTTGAAGACTTTTTACTCCTACATAATGGGCCTAAACAGCGGAGAAAACTATCCCAGACGCTGCAGTTCGACTTGCTAGCTAGGTAGGTTTCAAAACTTCCACTGAACACTGCAGTTACCGTTCGTGCATTCAAATGAGACTCCTACCTACATCTCCAGATCTTTTTCAGCCCAATACTGTGCCAATGATGATAATATTACTATTTATTAGTTAGAGACATAAGGTGGTAACATTGGAGTTTACAGTCGCGCCTCATATAATCCTGTCTATAGGCCCAATATTGGACAATATTTGGAATTGTTTCAGGCATTTCTCCATGCAATTGTGTTCGAATGGAGAAGTGGTTCGCTCTATTTTGCCAGTACGAAATCGTGTTTTTATTCAGATTACACTATGCCAAATATCGCCTCGTCAGGAAAACGGCCAACGAAGAAAATGTTTACGGAGTTTCAAACAAATTTTCATACGAAAAAGAAAAATTTTCTTACAATTTTTGAAGATTTCATACATTTACTTAAAAATAGTAGCCTTGATATAAGGCCTAATTAAAACAATCACAGTAAACTAAACGTCATCAGTTTTGATTTTCGAGTTCTATTTCAGTTTCAAAATTCCTCTAAAATCTCCGTACACATCGCGTGATTCCGTCCTTGTTTCAAAAAGGTGAGCGCGCTTCTACGGTGAAAAAATTTCCGTCCTTGTCAGTCGGATGAAAATATTCGAAATGAGATGCCAGATGTGAACAATGTGTTCACAACAACAACAACAACAACAACAACAACAACAACAAAAACAGTGAGCATGTGTTTATTGTGTTCTAGTAAACACCCAACACAACAGTGAACATACAGGGTGTTGTTTAAATACTGAAGAAATAAATTGTAGAAAATTCTGTCCACTCAGCATGAATTTTTATTGTATAAAATCAGTCGGTATTTTTTAAAGGTCTTCTCCAGGCTCCGAAAAATAAAATGAGTTTATTACATAATATTATAGAACAAAGGCCTAGGATCATTAATCTGCAAACCGCAAAAAATTCAGTTCAGTATTTATTTCCCTATATGTTTAAAAAAAACTAATACTCCGTGTGCAACAATTGTACGAATCACTAACGCTCAAGAAAAAGATTGCACACTCTTCGTTTTGATATCTAATTTGAATTTGTCAAACATTTTTTAAACTGTTAATTACTTCCTGAAGCATATAAACGTTTGTATAAAAGTTTTTCTCATTTTATACCTTTACACGAGTATTTAATATTGAAATGATGATACCTACCTAGTTGACACTCAAAACAAACGGTGTACATTCTTTTTCTTCAGACTGAACATTAGCAAGTCAAAACTGAAATAGTTTTGATTATAAAAATCTATAAAAGCACATAAAATTAAAAATATGCTATCAAATGATAAGATCAAAATAATAAATAAAATTACTTGGAAGGGACCTTTCAGTGAATAGTTCAAGTACTATTAATTAAGCAAATACATTATAATAATTCGCATGATTTTTTTATTATATTTCTTTTTTTATTATTTTTATTATATTATATATAAATATATATTTCCAAAAAATAGTACGCAACATCATATGGTATATTTAGATGTTCGATATGAGATTACATTGTTTGATATATAAATTGAAAGATAAATTCGTACTCTTTTTTAAACTTCAAAATTAACACTTAAGAACGCATTATAACGTGCAGATTTAATACCATTAAAAGTCATAAAAAGAAGATTTAGATACTGTAGCAATAGTAGTCAGAATGGTAGGTTTCGTTACCGTAGATTTGTGCAGCAAAACTATTTCTCATTTGCATTTACAGTGGAAACTCATCCTATCGCATGCAATCGCAATGCATTTTTCTTACCTTAAATTGCACACTCGAAAATCGCACCCGTTTTTATCTCCACAGTTTGGGTCGTTTTATTTGTTTAGTACTAGTGTACGCGTGCCGTCGAGAGTGACGGCATTTCTATTTTTGTAATTAAGATAACCATGTTTACAAAATAAAAAAGATAATTTGAAAAAAAAAGCTTCAATTTATTTCAACAAATTTGTGTGTGATGATTAGGGTTGTGACAATATGCGTTTAAAATCATAGATCTTAAGAATATCATAGACGAAATGAAATGGTATCTAATACCATATACTGCTGGTTTAGAACGATTTTAATAGTCTTTAATTCAATCCGTCTATAATATTTTCAGGATCTATGATTTTAAAAGCATATTGTCACAAGCCTTGTTATGAAATTTAGAAATGTGGATCACCGAGCAATATTCTTTTTAAATAAAAATTAATACAAAGAATAAGAATATTTTTATACGAATATAAAAACTATCAAAAAAAATCAAAATTAAATTATAATTTTATTTAATTAAATGATAATTTAATAGGAATAATATCCGTTTTAAAAGAATCATAAAAAATATTGTTTTATTGTTTAAAGCTGTTTTTTTATTGCGACATATTTAAAATACCTTATTTAAAAAAAATTATTTAGCTTGAAAGCATTTTATTATTGTAACATTTATGATAAAATATCAATTACAAATAAATTAGCTAACTTAAAGAATAATTTATCGTAAAAATCATAATTTAAAAAAACCTTTAAAGGTCCTCTCCAGGCTCCGGGAAAAAATGAGTATATAACATAATATTATAGAACTAAGGTCTACGATCATTATTCTGCAAACCGCATACAATTCGGTTCAGTAAATATTTTAATATTTGCTTTTAAAGTTTTTTAGTACTCTGTGAGCAACAATTGAACGAATCACCAACCTGACGCTGAGAAAGAAGATTGTACACTCTTTGTTTTGATTTCAAAATTTAGATTTTTAAACAAACAATGCGTTTTAGGCCTTCTTTCAAGATATTAATTGTTTCTAAAACTATATAAACGTTTCTATTATAAGTTTATCGAAATTTAAACCTTTAAACGAATAATAAATAGATTTATTAAACCAAATACCTAGTTGACAATCAAAACAAATGGTGTACATTCTTTTTCTTCAGACTGAAAATTAGAAAGTCGGAAGAAAGTAGGTTTTGTAGAGTTAGGATTATAAAAATCTTAAAAGCATATAAAATTTTAATATGCTATCAAATTCTATGCGGTTTGCAGTAAAATGATAAGAAACATTAGCCTCGTTGATTTAAACGATAAAAAATTTGCTTGGAGGGGACCTTTAATGGAAAAATATCATTTAAAAACATTTAAGAATAACAATATTAAAATATAATTAATATTCTTAAAAATATAGATAATATTCTTAAAAATATAAATAATATTCTTAAAAATATAAATAATATTCTTAAAAATATAGATAATATTCTTAAAAATATAGATAATATTCTTAAAAATATAAATAATATTCTTAAAAATATAAATAATATTCTTAAAAATATAAATAATATTCTTAAAAATATAAATAATATTCTTAAAAATATAGATAATATTCTTAAAAATATAAATAATATTCTTAAAAATATAAATAATATTCTTAAAAATATAAATAATATTCTTAAAAATATAAATAATATTCTTAAAAATATAAATAATATTCTTAAAAATATAAATAATATTCTTAAAAATATAAATAACATTCTTAAAAATATAAATAACATTCTTAAAAATATAAATAACATTCTTAAAAATATAAATAACATTCTTAAAAATATAAATAACATTCTTAAAAATATAAATAACATTCTTAAAAATATAAATAACATTCTTAAAAATATAAATAACATTCTTAAAAATATAAATAACATTCTTAAAAATATAAATAACATTCTTAAAAATATAAATAACATTCTTAAAAATATAAATAACATTCTTAAAAATATAAATAACATTCTTAAAAATATAAATAACATTCTTAAAAATATAAATAACATTCTTAAAAATATAAATAACATTCTTAAAAATATAAATAACATTCTTAAAAATATAAATAACATTCTTAAAAATATAAATAACATTCTTAAAAATATAAATAACATTCTTAAAAATATAAATAACATTCTTAAAAATATAAATAACATTCTTAAAAATATAAATAACATTCTTAAAAATATAAATAACAATCTTAAAAATATAAATACTAATCTTAAAAATATAAATAACAATCTTAAAAATATAAATACTAATCTTAAAAATATAAATACTAATCTTAAAAATATAAATACTAATCTTAAAAATATAAATACTAATCTTAAAAATATAAATACTAATCTTAAAAATATAAATACTAATCTTAAAAATATAAATACTAATCTTAAAAATATAAATACTAATCTTAAAAATATAAATACTAATCTTAAAAATATAAATACTAATCTTAAAAATATAAATACTAATCTTAAAAATATAAATACTAATCTTAAAAATATAAATACTAATCTTAAAAATATAAATACTAATCTTAAAAATATAAATACTAATCTTAAAAATATAAATACTAATCTTAAAAATATAAATAATAATCTTAAAAATATAAATAATAATCTTAAAAATATAAATAATAATCTTAAAAATATAAATAATAATCTTAAAAATATAAATAATAATCTTAAAAATATAAATAATAATCTTAAAATATAAATAATAATCTTAAAATATAAATGATAATCTTAAAATTTAAATAATAATCTTAAAATTTAAATAATAATCTTAAAATTTAAATAATAATCTTAAAATTTAAATAATAATCTTAAAATTTAAATAATAATCATAAAATATAAATGATAATCTTAAAATATAAATAATAATCTTAAAATATAAATAATAATCATAAAATATAAATAATAATCATAAAATATAAATAATAATCTTAAAATTTAAATAATAATCTTAAAATTTAAATAATAATCTTATAATATAAATGATAATCTTATAATTTAAATAATAATCTTATAATATAAATGATAATCTTATAATATAAATAATAATCTTAAAATATAAATAATAATCTTAAAATATAAATAATAATCTTAAAATATAAATAATAATCATAAAATATAAATGATAATCTTAAAATATAAATAATAATCATAAAATATAAATGATAATCTTAAAATATAAATGATAATCTTAAAATATAAATAATAATCATAAAATATAAATGATAATCTTATAATATAAATAATAATCTTATAATATAAATAATAATCTTAAAATATAAATAATAATCTTAAAATATAAATAATAATCTTAAAATATAAATGATAATCATATAAATAATAATCTTAAAATATAAATAATAATCATAAAATATAAAAGATAATCTTAAAATATATTTAATTTAGGTGTCTAATATTCTTTTCTCAATTTATTGCTTAGACTGATAGAGAGAGAGAGAGAGAGAGAGAGCACAATAGAAGAAAAAATAATAGTTTTCCATTTTTACTCGATATTTTAGTTTGTTGCTATCTATGGTACCTACGTGATATGGAAGCAGGTAAGTAGGTATAATTAATGAAAGTGTATGGGTACATTGAACTCTATATAATATATACACTTATACAGGGTGACCCACAAAAAAGTGTACCCATAGTTTGAATTAATATAAATATCGTACAAGTTACAATCTTAAGCAATGGCTGTGGTGGAATGGATACATGAAAAAAATATAATTTTAAAATTCACTTCAACTCCTTTTTCAACTACTAATAAATATGATATTTATATTAATTCTAAGTAGGGTACACTTTTTGTGGGTCACCCTGTACAGTATATACTATATAGGAGGTAATTGACCTCCTGTACTTTGTATCCTATAACATATGGTATAAAGGACATGCATATGGTATAAAGGACATGCATATGGTATAAAGGACATGCATATGGTATAAAGGACATGCATATGGTATAAAGGACATGCATAGGATAAAAAGGAAAATACAGTAGCAATGACAATTACAAAGTTTTCTATTATATGCTATAAAAAAATTAAAATATGAACTGACCAAGGCAAGACGGATTTTTTACTGGGTTATTCCTTTAATATCCCAGGAATAAATCCTTCTTGTCTGGGCAAGTATTTCAAATAAAAAAGTGTTAAAATATGTTATGCAAATACATGAAATGAAATAACAATAGAATTTATTTCTGTTTCAGTTCTAAAATTAGTTATATCAAAATGAGTAGATATAGTTTGTTATGAGTAGGGATATGCTCTCTAAAATAAATGTTAAATATAGGGTGTTATATTTAAATTAAATAAAAAATAACCACGTGCATTTTCAGATTTCAGTAAATTTAAAATCAAATATAAATCATAATTTAACCAGTAAAACCTACCATTCAATATATTTCTCAAAACAGTGTTTAAAATAGTTCTCAATGGCTGGAGCAGCGAAGTTAAAAGATTTTCCATATACTATATTATAGATTGGATAAAAAGGGAGTATGCTAGGGAATTATACATTAAAACTAAGGATTTTCTGTTAAAATAAGGGACTGCTGCACATAAAACACCTTTCACTGGAATACCTTATTTGGCATAATAAGGATAAATGTTCTTTAAAAGTTAGTCTATCGACAATAAAAATGTCTAGATACATAAAATGATGGACATGTTCTAAATTTCTAAATAGTTACAGGAATACATTAATAAAAAACGATGTAAGTATCAACTAATCAAGACAATAGATATAAATATAATAAATAATAATAATAATAGAATAAAAAAAATTAATTACAAATGACCTCAATTTTTTTATAAATAAAAAACTAAAACCTAATAATTAAACATTTATCAAAATTAAAGTAAAGAAACGTGTATATTACAGGATAAAAATTATAAATATTTATTACAATATACCTATAAGAGTTAGTATATTATATTAACATTTACTATATGATATACTGTATATTGGATATACCTTAGTTTATTGTTATATAAAAAAAATTTACGGCGTAAAAAAAAATTTTACAGCGTTTTTCCTTAGAAAAAAGAGCAGAAAAGGAATTTATATTAAAAATAATAACAGAAACTCAAGTTAATTGAAATTAAATACAAAAATGATTAGCGACACAAATCAAGTTTGAATTATTTTATATTATATAAATAATTATTTAAATGATTACTCATCCGTCTGTCTTGAAGATAAAAAAAATTGATGTAATTTTTGACAGTTTACTTATTGTCATATTTTCAGAAATAATCTTTACTAATTGTAATGTTTGTAGATGTTTTAGAATTGGTCTGGGTACACGATGACTAATTAGTAAGATTAGAAAATAGTAGGAAATTAGAAAACTGTGATTTGGGGAATTAACATCTTGCTTATACACAAACAACTCTATGTGTACGTACAAAAAGTAATCTGAAATACATAGATCACTTTTACGATGTTATATCACTTTTTCGATGTTATATCACTTTTTCGATGTTATATCACTTTTTCGATGTTATATCACTTTTTCGATGTTATATCACTTTTTTGATGTTATATCACTTTTTCGATGTTATATCACTTTTACGATGTTATATCACTTTTTCGATGTTATATCACTTTTTCGATGGTATATCACTTTTACGATGTTATATCACTCTTTTGATGTTATATCACTTTTTCGATGTTATATCACTTTTTCGATGTTATATCACTTTTTCGATGTTATATCACTTTTTCGATGTTATATCACTTTTACGATGTTATATCACTTTTTCGATGTTATATCACTTTTACGATGTTATATCACTTTTACGATGTTATATCACTTTTTCGATGTTATATCACTTTTTCGATGTTATATCACTTTTTCGATGTTATATCACTTTTTCGATGTTATATCACTTTTACGATGTTATATCACTTTTTCGATGTTATATCACTTTTTCGATGTTATATCACTTTTACGATGTTATATCACTTTTTCGATGTTATATCACTTTTTCGATGTTATATCACTTTTACGATGTTATATCACTTTTACGATGTTATATCACTCTTTTGATGTTATATCACTTTTTCGATGTTATATCACTTTTACGATGTTATATCACTCTTTTGATGTTATATCACTTTTTCGATGTTATATCACTTTTTCGATGTTATATCACTTTTTCGATGTTATATCACTTTTTCGATGTTATATCACTTTTACGATGTTATATCACTTTTACGATGTTATATCACTTTTACGATGTTATATCACTTTTTCGATGTTATATCACTTTTTCGATGTTATATCACTTTTACGATGTTATATGACTTTTACGATGTTATATCACTTTTTCGATGTTATATCACTTTTTCGATGTTATATGACTTTTTACGATGTTATATCACTTTTTACGATGTTATATCACTTTTTACGATGTTATATCACTTTTTACGATGTTATATCACTTTTACGATGTTATATCACTTTTACGATATTATATCACTTTTACGATGTTATATCACTTTTACGATGTTATATCACTTTTTCGATGTTATATCACTTTTTTGATGTTATATCACTTTTACGATATTATATCACTTTTTCGATGTTATTTCACTTTTTTGATGTTATATCACTTTTTCGATGTTATTTCACTTTTTTGATTGAAGAATTTACAAAAAATGAGCATTGTTTATATAATAAATATCATTGAAACATGCAAGTTAGGAAGAATCTAAAAAAAATCGTAATTCTTAGCTACATCTGTGAAGAATTAATTACGAATCTTTATTCCCTTCCAAAAATAAAGTTAGAAGTTATAGTCTGAACAATATTCATTATTTATATATTCTTATTGAATAAAGGCACATAAATACCAACATTAAACTGCTTTTCTCCTCCCTGGAATGGAGCACACGATTCCTACTCCTCTTTGGAATATTCCCATTCCTTTTTCTTATGGATGAGGAGAAATGAGGACAGTACGTGACGCACTTAAAAGTCGGACTTTGAAATGTCCGATCACACAGGTATATTGCGTATCGACAGTCGAGAGATGTAAGAAGTCGACTATACACAAAGAATTAATATATAATGAAGTGTAATCGTCTTTTTGCGTATTGAATCTATTATAATAAATTAGGTACTATTAAAAAATAATTCACTAGGTAATTTTTTTTCTATTATTTTCAAATGTTACAAATTTGTCATCGTTTATCCAGACCATTTCAATAAAATATCTACAAGCATTACAATTAGTAAAGTTCATTTTTGGAAAAGTGAAACAAAATAATTACGGATACATGTTTCTTTGACTGTACATATGTTTGATAAGAAGATTAGTTAGATTGGAGCATACGCAATTCTAGTACCTGAAATAGACGTATAATTTATCTGAACAATACATAATATAAATTATATGTATTTTACAAATTAATTAATATCCTAAATAAGAATATTTGAAACGTGGCTCTAGAAATATCAAAAATTTAATTTCCCTATTTTTATTTTGAACGGAAAAATAATATAAAAAAACCTTCAATGAATATCTCTAATATTTCATTTCTTATAGTATCCAATAGATTTTAAATAATAATAAATATCTTCCTATTTCCTTTATTTCACATTCAATGATCATAATATTTAATAATCATAATATTTAATAATCATAATATTTACTAATCATAATATTTAATGATCATAATATTTAATAATCATAATATATAATGATCATAATATTTAATAATCATAATATTTACTAATCATAATATTTAATAATCATAGTATTTAATAATCATAGTATTTAATAATCATAATATTTAATAATCATAGTATTTAATAATCATAGTATTTAATAATCATAATATTTAATAATCATAGTATTTAATAATCATAGTATTTAATGCCATCATCTAACTGCATTAATAATATTTGCGTGTAGGTTTGATTTCAATTAAGATACCTTTGTCTACCCCAAAGAATAGTTAATTAACACTGTCTCTAGTTATCATGTTGGCAGATATACAAATAAATTAACAAAACAATACTATTGCGCAACAAAAATCAACACCAATTGAAACTTCCAAAAACTTCCAAAAAGTCAGAAGGTTAAGTCATTAAAGTTTTTATTTGAAACTTTAAGGCGGAGTGCGCGCATTTAAATGGAGAGTGCGCGCGCTTAAAGAGACAGTCCGCGCATTTAAAGGGAGAGTCCGCGCATTTAAAGGAAGAGTCCGCGCATTTAAAGGGAGAGTCCGCGCATTTAAAGGGAGAGTCCGCGCATTTAAAGGGAGAGTCCGCGCATTGAAATGGGGATTGCGCGCATTTAAAGGGGGAGAGCACGCGTTTAATAGGCGAGTGCGCGCGTTTAATAGGAGAGAGCGCGCATTTGAATAGAGAGGGCACGCATTTGAATAGAGAGGGCACGCATTTAAATGGGGAGGGCGTGCATTTAAAGGATGAGTGCGCATATTTAAAGCAGTGCGCATATTTAAAAGAGTGCGCATATTTAAAGGGAGAGTGCACACATTTAAAGGGGTTGTGCGCGCACAAAAAAGTAGGAGTGCGCATATTTAAAGAGGGTAGACAAGTAGAGTGCGTGTACATTAAAGAAGAAGTGCCAATCTTAAATAATTCTTTCCATTTCTTGATAATTCAATTAATACGTGTTAAGCATCATATTCAATTGCAAGAAAGCCTTATAAATACATTCATACTGATTTAACTTAATTATTTTCACACTCTAGAGTTAGAACTGTAATTTTTTTTAATTATTAATATTAGTTTGACCCGTTGCCATGGTAATGCAATAAAATCAGTAAGAAAAACTGACAGCAGATCAATAATAATAATTTTTTTCTTCATGAAAACCCATTAATTTTTAGAACATTCGAATAATAAAATATTCATCAGCAATAACCAAATTTTGACTAATTTTAAACATATACATAGAAATAAGGAGCCAGAAAAATATGTTTTACATGCTTTATATAAGGGCTTGATTTTTATTTTTTAGTTCGATAAAAGTGGTTCAATGTAAGTATAATGGATACAAAAAAAAATAGTTGATAAATAAATAAAAGTAAAAATAATAAATTATTAACCCAAAATTGTTAATTGGAAAAACTTTTGCTTGAGATGGAGATCATTTTCCCGGTTTCGGTCGCTTCAATTCATACATTTGATAAAATTTCCAGGAGACAATTATTAGTCAAATTATAATTTTTTCTCTTAATATGCCTTTCTTAACTGTGACACACTGACGGACAGACAGACGCGGCACATATTATACTATAGATAAATAGATTAACTTTATTCAAGTGATACTTTGAAAATAAACGACCGAAAGCATGTAATTTGATTTTAAAAATTAGGCTTGCATTCGATATTATTTAATTCGACTGCAATTCAGAGATACTAAAATGTAATATTCAATAAATATTAAATCTTATAAAAGTTGATATGAGAAAGTCGTAAATTTAGAGGAATTAAACAACAAAAAGTATTAATAGTGATAAATAAATTAGCAATCTATCTGTTTCCCCTGTAGATAGCTAGAGCATATCGTAATAATTGGCATAGATATGGGAAATTAACATAATAATTAATATGCAAATATTGATATTGGAAAATAAGGGTAAATAATAAAATATTGAAAAACTAACTACAAGTGTAGAAAAATTAAAATAGGATATACAGCAATAATAGGTATAATTATATCGGCTACTGTGTCATATCGGCTACTGTGTCATATCGGCTACTGTGTCGTATCGGCTACTGTGTCATATCGGCTACTGTGTCGTATCGGCTACTGTGTCGTATCGGCTACTGTGTCGTATCGGCTACTGTGTCGTATCGGCTACTGTGTCATATCGGCTACTGTGTCATATCGGCTACTGTGTCATATCGGCTACTGTGTCATATCGGCTACTGTGTCATATCGGCTACTGTGTCATATCGGCTACTGTGTCATATCGGCTACTGTGTCATATCGGCTACTGTGTCATATCAGCTACTGTGTCATATCGGCTACTGTGTCATATCGGCTACTGTGTCATATCGGCTACTGTGTCATATCGGCTACTGTGTCATATCGGCTACTGTGTCATATCGGCTACTGTGTCATATCGGCTACTGTGTCGTATCGGCTACTGTGTCGTATCGGCTACTGTGTCATATCGGCTACTGTGTCATATCGGCTACTGTGTCATATCGGCTACTGTGTCATATCGGCTACTGTGTCGTATCGGCTACTGTGTCATATCGGCTACTGTGTCATATTGGCTACTGTGTCATATTGGCTACTGTTTAATCACGGCTACAGTTTCAGGTACCATTTTCAAATGCATCCCATTATCGAACACGAATTAAAATAGTCAAGATTGATTCCCTTCTACAAATTCATTTAAAAACTACAACTACTCTATAACCTATGAAAAATGTACCTATTGAAACTTGAAAAACTTTCACATCATAAAAAGGTAAAAAAAAATTTAAATAATTCAAGATATTTCTCAAAACTTACCTTCTTAGATTGTGTCTGTAGACTTTCCTCCACTATTTAACAAGCGCTTGAAAGTCAATATTCTCACTGAACTTAATAAAATAGCAACAGTTTCAGATAAATCTTATACCTCAATTATTTCACTTCAAACCTGCAACATTAATAAAATAATTATAAAGAGATATGGACATTGGACAACCGGACCTGGTCACTTCACAAATTCTACTGATATCAATCAGAGATATACATCATGAACCTTATCTAAACTAAAATGTACTGCTTACAACAAAATAAAAGGGATCAATAACACCTTTTTATCATAGATTAGATATTATTTTGTTTGTACTTCAACAAATATGTCCATCAAGAGATAAGGGCTATCAGTGTGTACCTAGTGGCAACCCTGTGTTAACTAGGTAGTCTGCAACTGGTTTCTTTGCAATGGTTTAATGCATTTCTAGGAGATACTAGGTATT
Organism: Caprella mutica; assembly: GCA_947561585.1. Classification (NCBI taxonomy): domain Eukaryota; kingdom Metazoa; phylum Arthropoda; class Malacostraca; order Amphipoda; family Caprellidae; genus Caprella; species Caprella mutica. The sequence continues at coordinate 46,143 of CANNZV010004163.1, forward strand.
TATTAAATGGATCGGAAGTTTCTAAAGAAGAAACACTTACTGTGAAGTACCTAACAAACCTAACACTGATAGATGTACCTAGGTACCTACATGATGAAACAAAAC
>CANNZV010004164.1:23-15477 GCA_947561585.1 Caprella mutica
ATATATATATATATATATAGCGGTAATACCACTTTTTTGCTGCCCACCTATGCGCCGAAAAATTACTACATACGCGCCCGTACCCCACTAATGCGCAAGTTTGGTGCAATAGTGGTGATTTAGGAAGTGTTTTCAACTATTCCTATTTCACTACAATTGGGGCTTGGCTTTAACGACTACAATTAGAGAACTTCGCAAAAGTAGTAGTAGGAACAGTAAGTAACAATAGTAGGTTTTAATGACGATATCGAAGAAAATGGAAATATATGACTCTTTAGGGGTGAACTAACATAAATTGAGGTAAATATATGCGTTAGTGTTACCGCAGTTGCAAAGTAGGGTGGGGCGTAAGTTTGGAAGCAATTTTTCAAACATTAATATAATTCTTAAAAATAAGTTCCTAAGTAGGTGATAGGGTTTGAACTATAGTAGAGACACTACATTATAAGGTGGCAGTGTTATTTTTTACAAAAATTTAGTCAATTCAAAAATTTCAGACATAAGAGAAGCCATTATTGCTCTACACCGTGCCGGGAAGTCAGATTCCGTCATTTCAAAGACTCTCTCAATAGCGAGATCGACCGTTTGGAAGTGTGTGAAGCGTTTTAATGAGAGAGGAGACTTGACTGATCGTCCAAGAAGTGGTAGACCACGCTCACAACGCACCAAACAACTGATAAAATGTGCCCGAGAGAAGAAAAGGAGGAACCCGAAAAGGTCAATACGATTGTTAGCCAAAACAGCTAATGCGAGTCCCAGAACAATGAGAAGAGTTGTCAAAGAAGACCTATAGATGTCCTCTTTGACCCTGCAAAAGAGACAGACTCTGTCAGAAGATGTAAAGAAAAAGAGATTGGAGAGAAGCAAAGCACTTCTGAGAGAATTGAAGTCTGGCACGGCTGGTGAAATTGTTTGGTCTGACGAAAAAAATTTCACAGTGGAAATGGCTCACAACCGGAGGAATGACAAAATAGTTGGTAAAAGTGCAAAAGACATCCCATACAACCAAAAAAACTGTCCACAGAACCATGAAACCTGCTTCAGTAATGGTCTGGGCCGCCGTTTCAGAAACTTTGAGATCTCCTGTAATTTTTGTGGAACAAGGCGCCAAAATCAATGCTAAATGTTATATTGAGAATATTTTGACGCCAATGTTGGAGTGAGCTAAGGATCACTTCGGTAATGACACTCTGTGTACATTTCAGCAAGACTGCGCGACTTCACATACTGCAAATGTCACTCAAAACTGGTGCCATGACCATCTTCCACGGTTTTGGCCAAAGAAATGTGGCCTCCCTGCTCCTCAGATGTTAATCCTATGGACTTTTCGGTATGGTCCATTCTTGAATCAAAGGCCTGTGGTAAATTCCATCGCAGTGTGGATGATTTAAAGCGTTCGCTCCAGAGATCTTGGAAGGAAATTTCACAAGAACAGTTGCGTGCCGCAGTAGGAGGAGTTCGGAGGAGATTTGAGGCTGTTATTAAAAACAAGGGGGGACATTTTGAATAAATTTATGATTTTGAATCCTTAAAACCCTTATGTAATAATACATAACTGTAAATTATTAAATATATTTTTTGTTGGATTAAAATATGCACTTTCATTTGCTTTCAAACTTACGCCCCACCCTGTAATTTCTCATTATTTTGAGAAATTATTGGAACAGGAGTTGATTTCCTTTTCTTTATTTGTTCTATTTAGTTATTTACTAGTTTTAAGTCTTATATGTAATTGGTTATGATGAATCGGTTGATAAAGAAAATTTCTCACTAGGCTATAGCTATAGGGTTTCAAGTTTTAACTGTGATTTGAAGTATAAAGTTAAGTTTCGTATGTTATTTTCAATTTGCTACCAGCTATAATTTATTTAGCTTAAGTCTTATTGTCTCTTGCTAGTAGTAATGTATTAAAACTACTTCAATTCCCTCCAAGCAATTTTTTATTGCTTTAATTTTATCAATTTACTTCAAACGACAAACATCATGACATTTGATTAAGTATATTTAATTTTACATACTTTTTAAAGAATTTTATAATCAGAAATCTACAGAAACAATAGCTGTTTTACTTCCGGCATGCTAATTTTCAGTCAGAAGAAATAGAATGTACACCATTTGTTTAGAATATCAGCTTGGTTCATATGAATCTGTTATAAAAAAATATCAGGTTTTTGTGGGAATTTGGTTTCCTACTATAGAGTCCCTAAAAATACTAATTTACTATAATATATTATACTAATAATATACCAACAAAAATTTTACACAAAAAAACTTATAGACTAGTAGTCACTTGAAATAAATTCACGAATGTGACGGCTTCCCGCGTATGTCTGATCTATAAATTCTATATTACCACAATTGTACATTTTATTGCTATCAAGCTACCAAACACAGATAGGTACAAAAGTATGTTATCACAGAGCTACCAACTTAGCTGTTACAAATAGCTTTTATATAAAGTACTACTATGTAATTAATAAGGTTGTGACAATAGGAACTTACAAATGTAATAGACGAAATGAAATGGTATCGAATACTATATACCGCTGGAGTAGAACCATTCAGTACTCCTTATTTCGGTTGACAGACGTTTCGTCGACAGACATTTCGTCGACAGATATTTCATCGACAGGACTTTTCGTCGACAAGACGTTTCGTCGACAAATTTTCGTAAAATGGATCTTAACACACTCTAATGTTACAAAACATGTACTTTGACAGAATAATGTATCACACGATCAAATTGTGAAATAGAATAATGGTAAAGAGGGAAACTATTAAATATATTTCAATCGTTTGTCTACTTTAATACTAAACCAAAACTTTTCAATAATAACAAATTATTTTAAAGTATTTTGAAAAATTGTATTTGTAAGACAAAACTAAAAATATATATATCGCATCAATTAATGAAATCATTGAAATTTAAATGACTCTTTCCACACACAAAGAGCATTCTTGAATTTAATTCTTTGTCTATGAGTAGCCTCGTGTCACAACTGCCTATTAGTATCTTGCGGAGTTGGTTTTGGTAAATGTGTCGTTTCGAGTACTTAATAATATAAATAATAATTAATTAGTTCTACAATATTATGTAATAAGCTCATATTTTTCTTGGAGGATCACTAATTCGAAGATGGGATATCGTTCGATAACTCTGAACTTTTTGTATTTTAAAGCCAACTGGTTTCAAAGAATCACTTTTTGGTAAAACAATAACTTGAGTATCGATAAACATTCAACGACGAGTTTTTTTTATGTTAAATCTAGACTTTTAATCTAGCATTACCACTCAATTACAGAAAACTCTCAGTAGTCGAGTTTTCGATTATGGTACCAATATTCTGATTAAACAGAAAAATCTTTCAAAAGCCATAATATGAATTTAAATTTTTTAAATAATTAGTTTCAATATTATTGTAGTCAGTAGTCATGAAATTGATATTATTATTATGAGAATTGGCTTAAAATTCGTATGTTTTAGAAGTTTTTGAACTCGAATGACTAGTGTGAATTTTTTTTCTTCTTTCTATACACCACTTTACCCCTAAAGCTTTATAAGTCTATACCATTTACAGTTCTGATTCATTATGATGGGCAATGAAAGATTATAGTGGGCAATGAAAGATTATGGTAGGCAATGAAGGATTATGGTAGGCAATGAAGGATCATGGTGAGCAATGAAGGACTATGGTGGATAATGAAAGATTATGGTGGGCAATGAAAGATTATGGTGGGCAATGAAAGATTTAGGTGGGCAATGAAGGATTATGGTCAACAAATAAAGGATTATGGTTGGCAATGAACAGAGATGGGCGGGATTGTACTTCCATAGTAACAAGTTGAAGTACTAAGTAACAAGTAAGTACTTCAAGTACTACTTGAAGTACTTTTTGAAAAGTACTTTGAATAATTACTTAGAAGTACTTTTTATAAGTACTTGTTACTTCCCAAGTAAAAAGTACATTGCAAAGTACATTTTTTCCTTTCAGTAAGATACTTTGAAAGACTAGTTCTAAAATCTCTACAAAATTGAATCTTTTTCTCATCCGAAAATGTATTTACAACCCCGTACACAGTAGTAAACTGGATAAAATCTAGAGTTTGAAGAGGTCCAACATATTGGAAAATTGTTTGTCAAAACCAATATATTGTATAATTTTATGTGAAGGTGATTATTTATATATTCTGACAAACAATCATGTACATATATGAGACTATGAGTTATATTTACCAATTTAAGTACATTGCATTTAATTATTTTGTGATACCTAGATATCACAACCAATATTTGCCAAACTCCTTGACGAATTATAAGCGTGTGGACTTGATGTACAGTGAGTCACTGTAATGATGTACTATCAGTAAAAAGAGTCACTGTGATGATGTACTATCAGAGAAAAGAGTCACTGTGATGATGTACTATCAGAGAAAAGAGTCACTGTGATGATGTACTATCAGAGAAAAGAGTCACTGTGATGATGTACTATCAGAGAAAAGAGTCACTGTAATGATGTACTATCAGTGAAAAGAGTCACTGTGATGATGTACTATCAGAGAAAAGAGTCACTGTGATGATGTACTATCAGAGAAAAGAATCAAACTGATGATGTACTATCAGTGAAAAGAGTCTCTATTATGATGTACTATCAGAGAAAAGAGTCACTGTGATGATGTACTATCAGAGAAAAGAGTCACTGTAATGATGTACTATCAGAGAAAAGAGTCAATGTGATGATGTACTGTCAGAGAAAAGAGTCACTGTGATGATGTACTATCAGAGAAAAGAGTCACTGTGATGATGTACTATCAGAGAAAAGAGTCACTGTGATGATGTACTATCAGAGAAAAGAGTCACTGTTATGATGTACTATCAGAGAAGAGAGTCACTGTGATGATGTACTATCAGAGAAAAGAGTCACTGTGATGATGTACTATCAGAGAAAAGAGTCACTTTAATGATGTACTGTCAGAGAAAAGAGTCACTGTGGTGATGTACTATCAGAGAAAAGAGTCACTGTGGTGATGTACTATCAGAGAAAAGAGTCACTGTGGTGATGTACTATCAGAGAAAAGAGTCACTGTGATGTTGTACTATCAGAGAAAAGAGTCACTGTGTTGATGTACTATCAGAGAAAAGAGTCACTGAGATGATATACTATCAGAGAAAAGAGTCACTGAGATGATTTACTATCAGAGAAAAGAGTCACTGAGATGATTTACTATCAGAGAAAAGAGTCACTGTGTTGATGTACTATCAGAGAAAAGAGTCACTGTGATGATGTACTATCAGAGAAAAGAGTCACTGTGATGATGTACTATCAGAGAAAAGAGTCACTGTAATGATGTACTATCAGAGAAAAGAGTCACTGTGATGATGTACTATCAGAGAAAAGAGTCACTGTTATGATGTACTATCAGAGAAGAGAGTCACTGTGATGTTGTACTATCAGAGAAAAGAGTCACAGTGTTGATGTACTATCAGAGAAAAGAGTCACTGAGATGATATACTATCAGAGAAAAGAGTCACTGAGATGATTTACTATCAGAGAAAAGAGTCACTGTGATGATGTACTATCAGAGAAAAGAGTCACTGTAATGATGTACTATCAGAGAAAAGAGTCAATGTGATGATGTACTGTCAGAGAAAAGAGTCACTGTGATGATGTACTATCAGAGAAAAGAGTCACTGTGATGATGTACTATCAGAGAAAAGAGTCACTGTGATGATGTACTATCAGAGAAAAGAGTCACTGAGATGATATACTATCAGAGAAAAGAGTCACTGAGATGATTTACTATCAGAGAAAAGAGTCACTGTGTTGATGTACTATCAGAGAAAAGAGTCACTGTGATGATGTACTATCAGAGAAAAGAGTCACTTTAATGATGTACTGTCAGAGAAAAGAGTCACTGTGGTGATGTACTATCAGAGAAAAGAGTCACTGTGGTGATGTACTATCAGAGAAAAGAGTCACTGTGGTGATGTACTATCAGAGAAAAGAGTCACTGTGATGTTGTACTATCAGAGAAAAGAGTCACTGTGTTGATGTACTATCAGAGAAAAGAGTCACTGTGATGATGTACTATCAGAGAAAAGAGTCACTGTGATGATGTACTATCAGAGAAAAGAGTCACTGTGATGATGTACTATCAGAGAAAAGAGTCACTGTGATGATGTACTATCAGAGAAAAGAGTCACTGTGATGATGTACTATCAGAGAAAAGAGTCACTGTGATGATGTACTATCAGAGAAAAGAGTCACTGTGATGATCAGAGAAATGCTATAATCTGATTCAATTAAACATTTTGTCTAATATACATGAAAACGGAGACTATATGAATTATAAGTATTTAAAATATATAGTAAATGTACTTGGTACTTAAAAGTACTTTAAAAATTACTTGGTACTTGTACTTTGAAAGAACTTTCTTATTTGAGTACTTGGGCAAGTACTTTGATTTACGGGTACTTGTACTTAGTACTTACGTACTTTCGATGTACTTTTCGCCCATCTCTGGCAATGGAGGATTAAGGTAGGCAATGAAGGATTATGGTGGGCAATGAAGGATCATGGTCACCAATAAAGGATTATGGTAGGCAATGAAGGATTATGGTAGGCAATGAAGGATTATGGTGGGCAATGAAGGATCATGGTGGGCAATGAAGGACTATGGTGGATAATGAAGGATTATGGTGGGCAATGAAAGATTATGGTGGGCAATGAAAGATTATGGTGGGCAATGAAAGATTATGGTAGGCAATGAAGGATTATGGTGGGCAATGAAGGATCATGGTGGGCAATGAAGGACTATGGTGGATAATGAAGGATTATGGTGGGCAATGAAAGATTATGGTGGGCAATGAGAGATTATGGTGGGCAATGAAAGATTATGGTGGGCAATGAAAGATTATGGTGGGCAATGAAAGATTATGGTAGGCAATGAAGGATTACTGTGGGCAATGAAGGATCATGGTGGGCAATGAAAGATTATGGTGGGTAATGAAAGATTATGGTGGGCAATGAAAGATTATGATGGGCAATGAAAGATTATGGTGGGTAATAAATGATTATGGTCACCAATAAAGGATTATGGTTGCCAATAAAGGATTATGGTTGCCAATGAAGGATTATGATTTTTCTTAAAGCTCAAAAAGTCGTACATTACACCAATATTTCAAACTGGTTTTTGAACCACTTCTAGTTGGATTTCGACCATTTTGAAAATAGTTTAATGATCAGCGTTCGAAGACAAATCGGATGAGTGCCCTAACTAGCCACTCTCTCTTCCTTCTTTTTCTAAGTTACGCCACAAAATGAGGTTGACATCTACTGAGCTAACTAGATTAGCATGACTGGTTTGTGCATGATCTGCCTAAAGGTTTTTCTTAAATAAGTTTCTTGTTTATTATCCAAATTGATTTTTTTTTAACCATATATAAGAACTCTTCAATCCGCATCTTTTGGTATAATTATTTTTCGAATTCCTTGATTGGCTTTCGGACACGAAGTCGATGCGCGTTCGACCTCGTAAATCTTTTATTTAATTTTTTTTTAGAAATCTGATTGCAGAAAAATGTTAACAAACCTCATCAAAATTTATTTTATTCACGAGTTTTTTTCAAAATTTCGCCTGTTCCGAAAGATAAGAGATATTAAATTATTCGAACGTCTATAAATTTCGAATGTAAGGTGATTTTCGAACATGATTGAGTGCATTGAATTACTATATTATTATGCTACAATCCCGTAAAAAAAGTTATAAATTTGAACGAGGGTGTCGAAATCACACCTATATTTGTAAACCCTCTTGTATTTCGAAAACCAGAATGAATTTCTACAAATGGACAACATATTCGTAATCTACGTCAAATATTCTATCCATATTCTAAGTTTAAAAAACAATAGCAAGGTTAAATAAAAAATTATGACGAGTTCAATATCTTCAATTTTAAGCACAAAAATAAAAATTGAATCTCAAATACGAAAATTACGACCAATTTCGAACAGATATTATTTCAAAAGGTACCATTTCTTACTAAACTGAGCCTTCTGAATTGATCTGTGAAGTGAGCTAAGCTCTGGATGATCGTTTTACAAAAATGAACTTTTTAAAAACGTATATTTTTCATATTTTCAAAATGGAGTGTTTGAGATAATTCAAACATATAAATAGGCTATTTTTAACCTTCCGAATCTGATTCTGTACTTTAAATAATCATTTTCTGACTCTTTGAAGGTTTTTATTTTAATTAAATCGTGTTTATATCTGACGCGGAAAAGCCGAAACTATGAAATTATAAAACTAAAATACCTAATTGTTTCATGTTAAATACAGTTTAAAGTGTAGTTTATGATATTAATGATAGCGTGGTGTTATTTCTTTCAAAATTAGTCAAATATTGCTTACTTTTTATCTATTTTTCATATTCTATATTAATCTCATTCAGTGTCCACTCACAGAACTTTTCCGCAGTTCAGTAAACGTTAACAGTTAGTTTTAAATTTCTCAACGGTTGTGTTGAGCTGTACCTATTTCGTTTCTTAATGTAACTATTTCGTTTCTTAATGAGTCTAATTGCTTATAACAGAAGTGTGAAAGTGTCTATTAATTGTTTAAGCCCTGTTAAGTAAGGTAAGTTATAAGATTATAGACAAGATAGGTAGCTTAATCCTTGAATGAAAATAATTTAGCTAGGTAGGTAGGGTAAGTTCAGAATTATCGGTCAGTTCCACATCTTCGAACATAATATAAAACGATATAATTGAGTACCCAACCTATCATACTGAAATAGTAATTATTGCTATTTTATCGTTATTTCTTATATATACGAAGATGTGAAACTGACCGATAATTCGGAACTTACCCTAAGGCCTAGTTAGGTACCCGAAATTTCACGGTTGAAATAAAATATTGTTGCTGTAGGGTCATTACAGTAGGTATGCCCCACGAGATAGAATGACTGTACCCAGGGAGAAAGTTATGGTGGGGCAATAGAAGATAAAGTGACTGTACCTATAACCAAGGGCATTTAATACAAATTAAAATAATTATGGTACGGCCATAGAAGTTATGGTGGGGCCTCAGTCTCTGAGTCTCAGAGATCTCAATATTTCAAACATATTAAAATAACTGATTTTTACAGGTCAGATGACTGATGACTCAAAACACTGATTCGGCAGGCTTCAAACTTCAGTCTCCTTTGGCTCCAGTCTCCTCTGTATCAGCAGTAATGGTGAGTTATTTTAATTTTAAGACTGTAAGTCATAGAGTAGGTAGCTTTATTTAATTAATAAGAACAATAATTAATTGAGTATATTTAGTTTTAATTTCATTTTCATATTTCATTTCTTTTCCAATTTGTTTATTCATTTTGTTTCATTATTCCTATTAAATCAACTAATGTAATTAATATTTACAGAACCAAGCTCAGCAGCTGCTCACTTTTTGTCAGTCCCCTCCTATGTCACCAGATTTAGATGGTGAGTTATTTTAATTAGAAACCATAAAGTAGATAATTATAAATTATAAAATAGTCGAAATTCCTTAAATTTATTATTTTCTTTATTATAAATCATAAATATTGTTATAAGGCTCGTTACTATGCTTTTTCCACGGATACCCACTAGTTATAACCCTCTTGTATTTCCCCTCATTCCTAGGCAGTAGGTGTTTGTAAGTTTGCATTTCACATTTTTAAAGTTAATTTCTTTTGCAGGTACAGTGGCCGTTGACTCAACGGATTAGACATCTCTGCCATCCATAGTTTCGACAAGAAATCTGAGAGGTATGCCACTCTGAAGGATGGATTGAGAAAACCACACCAGAACAATGGAGTTCCGAAGTTTTAGCTAATATACAAGAAAACTGATCATATATTTTGTTTACTTGATATCCTTCCCTTTTATTATTTGCTTAAAGCTTTAAAAAGTTTAAAAGGTCTGAAATAGATGTGTTAGGTAGGCACAAACCTTCAGTTTTCTCTTTTGCGACTGAAGTCATCGGTACTTGTGTCTCTTTCAGTCACATTCCTTGGTTCACGGTGTAGCTTTTCTGCATCCATGAGCACTGCCATCGACAGTGTTAGCTGACATTTTAGCATGAATTTACTAGTTTAACATGAAATGTAATTAAGATTATGTTTAAGTATACATATTATAAATCGTTTAATACAGTGAAACTCCTCTATAGTGAATTCCTGTATAGCGAACTTACTTCTTTAGTGATAAGTGATAAAATGAAACAGGAGTTCTACCAGTGCAACTTCTGTATAATAAGAATTAAATTACCCTGCATATTGAATTTATTTCAGAAAGAAAGAATTCTTTCTATGGTCTGCCTCAAAAAAACACGTTTTCTATTAATCTCTTATATCCTCTATAGCATAGTAAACTCTCTATAGTGAACTAGTTGAAGTTTACTATAGAGGAGTTCTACTATATCAGTAAATCTATCTGAACCAAATGAAACAGGTCTTTCCTTTTGAATATAATCTTATTGGATTATTTTCCAAATTTTTATTAGGAAATTCTATCTCAACTTTTCGATTTTTTTCCATCGTCACAGTGACTCTTTTCTCTGATAGTACATCATCACAGTTGCTCTTTTCTCTGATAGTACATTACCACAGTGACTCTTTTCTCTGATAGAACATCATCACAGTGACTCTTTTCTCTGATAGTACATCATCACTGTGATTCTTTTCTCTGATAGTACATCATCACAGTGACTCTCTTCTCTGATAGTACATCATCACATTGCCTCTTTTCTCTGATAGTACATCATCACATTGACTCTTTTCTCTGATAGTACATTACCACAGTGACTCTTTTCTCTGATAGTACATCATCACAGTGACTCTTTTCTCTGATAGTACATTACCACAGTGACTCTTTTCTCTGATAGTACACCATCACAGTTGCTCTTTTCTCTGATAGTACATTACCACAGTGACTCTTTTCTCTGATAGTACATCATCACAGTTGCTCTTTTCTCTGATAGTACATTACCACAGTGACTCTTTTCTCTGATAGAACATCATCACAGTGACTCTTTTCTCTGATAGTACATCATCACAGTGACTCTCTTCTCTGATAGTACATCATCACATTGCCTCTTTTCTCTGATAGTACATTACCACAGTGACTCTTTTCTCTGATAGTACATCATCACTGTGATTCTTTTCTCTGATAGTACATCATCACAGTGACTCTCTTCTCTGATAGTACATCATCACATTGCCTCTTTTCTCTGATAGTACATCATCACATTGACTCTTTTCTCTGATAGTACATCATCACAGTGACTCTTTCTCTGATAGTACATCATCACAGTGACTCTCTTCTCTGATAGTACATCATCACAGTGACTCTTTTCTCTGATAGTACATTACCACAGTGACTCTTTTCTCTGATAGAACATCATCACAGTGACTCTTTTCTCTGATAGTACATCATCACAGTGACTCTCTTCTCTGATAGTACATCATCACATTGCCTCTTTTCTCTGATAGTACATTACCACAGTGACTCTTTTCTCTGATAGTACATCATCACTGTGATTCTTTTCTCTGATAGTACATCATCACAGTGACTCTCTTCTCTGATAGTACATCATCACATTGCCTCTTTTCTCTGATAGTACATCATCACATTGACTCTTTTCTCTGATAGTACATCATCACAGTGACTCTTTCTCTGATAGTACATCATCACAGTGACTCTCTTCTCTGATAGTACATCATCACAGTGACTCTTTTCTCTGATAGTACATCATCACAGTGACTCTCTTCTCTGATAGTACATCATCACAGTGACTCTTTTCTCTGATAGTACATCATCACAGTGACTCTTTTCTCTGATGGTACATCATAACAGTGACTCTTTTCTCTGATAGTACATCATCACAGTGACTCTTTTCTCTGATAGAACATCATCACATTGACTCTTTTCTCTGATAGTACATCATCACAGTGACTCTCTTCTCTGATAGTACATCATCACAGTGACTCTTTTCTCTGATAGTACATCATCACAGTGACTCTCTTCTCTGATAGTACATCATCACAGTGACTCTTTTCTCTGATAGTACATCATCACAGTGACTCTTTTCTCAGATGGTACATCATCACAGTGACTCTTTTCTCTGATAGTACATCATCACAGAGACTCTTTTCTCTGATAATACATCATCACAGTGACTCTTTTTTCTGATAGTACATCATCACAGTGATTCTTTTCTCTGATAGTACATCATCACATTGACTCTTTTCTCTGATAGTACATCATCACAGTGACACTTTTCTCTGATAGTACATCATCACAGTGACTCTTTTCTCTGATAGTACATCATCACATTGACTCTTTTCTCTGATAGTACATCATCACAGTGACTCTTTTCTCTGATAGTACATCATCACAGTGACTCTTTTTTCTGATAGTACACCACCACAGTGTCTCTTTTCTCTGATAGTACATCATCACAGTGACTCTTTTCTCTGATAGTACATCATCACATTGACTCTTTTCTCTGATATTATATCACCACAATGACTCTTTTCTCTGATAGTACATCATCACAGTGACTTTTCTCTGCTAGTACATCATCACAGTGACTCTTTTCTCAGATAGTACATCTTCACAGTGACTCATTTCTCTGATAGTACATCATCACAGTGACTCTTTTCTCTGATAGTACATCATCACTGTGACTCTTTTCTCTGATAGTACATCATCACAGTGACTCTTTTCTCTGATAGTACATCACCACAGTGACTCTTTCCTCTGATAGTTGATAATCACAGTGACTCTTTTCTCTGATAGTACATCATCACAGTGACTTTTTCTCTGATAGTACATCATCACAGTGACTCTTTTCTCTGATAGTACATCATCACATTGACTCTCTCCTCTGATAGTACATCATCACAGTGACTCTTTCCTCTGATATTACATCACCACAGTGACTCTTTTCTCTGATAGTACATCATCACAGTGACTCTTTACTCTGATAGTACATCACCACAGTGACTTTTTTCTCTGATAGTACATCATCACAGTGACTCTTTTCTCTGATAGTACATCATCACTGTGACTCTTTTCTCTGATAGAACATCATCACAGTGACTCTTTTCTCTGATAGTTGATAATCACAGTGACTCTTTTCTCTGATAGTACATCATCACAGTGACTCTTTCCTCTGATAGTTGATTATCACAGTGACTCTTTTCTCTGATAGTACATCATCACAATGACTCTTTTCTCTGATAGTACATCATCACAGTGACTCTTTTCTCTGATAGTAAATCATCACAGTGACTCTTTCCTCTGATAGTACATCATCACAGTGACTCTTTTCTCTGATAGTACATCATGACAGTGACTCTTTTCTCTGGTAGTATATCACCACAGTGACTCTTTTCTCTGATACTACATCATCACAGTGACTCTTTTCTCTGATAGTACATCATCAGAGTTACTCTTTTCTCTGATAGTACATCATCACAGTGACTCTTTTCTCTGATAGTACATCATCACAGTGACTCTTTTCTCTGATAGTACATCATCACAGTGACTCACTCCTCTGATAGTACATCATCACAGTGACTCTTTCCTCTGATATTACATCACCACAGTGAATCTTTTCTCTGATAGTACATCATCATAGTGACTCTTTGCTCTGATAGTGCATCACCACAGTGATTCTTTTCTCTGATAGTACATCATCACAGTGACTCTTTCCTCTGATAGTACATCATCACAGTGACTCTTTCCTCTGATAGTGCATCATAACAGTGACTCATTTCTCTGATAGTACATTATCACTGTGACTCTTTTCTCTGATAGTACATCATCACAGTGACTCTTTCCTCTGATAGTACTTCATTACAGTGACTCTTTTTTCTGATAATACATCATCACAGTGACTCTCTCCTCTGATAGTACATCATCACAGTGACTATTTTCTCTGATAGTACATCACCACAGTGACTCTTTTCTCTGATAGTACATCATCACAGTGACTCTTTTCTCTGATAGTACATCATCACAGTGACTCTTTTCTCTGCTAGTACATCATCACAGTGATTCTTTTCTCTGATAGTACATCATCACAGTGATTCTCTTCTCTGATAGTACATCATAACAGTGACTCTTTTCTCTGATAGTACACCATCACAGTGACTCTTTTTTTCTCTGATAGTACATCATCACAGTGACTCTTTTCTCTGATAGTACATCATCACAGTGACTCTTTCCTCTGATAGTACATCATCACAGTGACTCTTTCCTCTGATAGTACATCATCACATTGACCTTTCTCTGATAGTACATCATCACATTGACTCTTTTCTCTGATATTATATCACCACAGTGACTCTTTTCTCTGATAGTACATCATCACAGTGACTCTTTTCTCTGATAGTACATCATCACAGTGACTCTCTCCTCTGATAGTACATCATCACAGTGACTCTTTTCTCTGATAGTACATCATCACAGTGACTCTTTTCTCTGATAGTGCATCACCACAGTGATTCTTTTCTCTGATAGTACATCATCACAGTGACTCTTTTCTCGGATAGTACATCTTCACAGTGACTCTTTTATCTGATAGTATATCACACAGTGACTCATTTCTCTGATAGTACATCATCATAGTGACTCTTTTCTCTGATAGTACATCACCACAGTGACTCTTTCCTCTGATAGTTGATAATCACAGTGACTCTTTTCTCTGATAGTACATCATCACAGTGACTCTTTTCTCTGATAGTACATCATCACAGTGACTCTTTTCTCTTATAGTAAATAATCACAGTGACTCTTTCCTCTGATAGTACATCATCACAGTGACTCTTTTCTCTGATAGTACATCATCACAGTGACTCTTTTCTCTGATAGTACATCATGACAGTGACTCTTTTCTCGGATAGTACATCTTCACAGTGACTCTTTTATCTGATAGTATATCACCACAGTGACTCATTTCTCTGATAGTACATCATCATAGTGACTCTTTTCTCTGATAGTACATCACCACAGTGACTCTTTCCTCTGATAGTTGATAATCACAGTGACTCTTTTCTCTGATAGTACATCATCACAGTGACTCTTTTCTCTGATAGTACATCATCACAGTGACTCTTTTCTCTTATAGTAAATCATCACAGTGACTCTTTCCTCTGATAGTACATCATCACAGTGACTCTTTTCTCTGATAGTACATCATCACAGTGACTCTTTTCTCTGATAGTACATCATGACAGTGACTCTTTTCTCTGGTAGTATATCACCACAGTGACTCTTTTCTCTGATACTACATCATCACAGTGACTCTTTTCTCTGATAGTACATCATCAGAGTTACTCTCTCCTCTGATAGTACATCATCACAGTGACTCTTTTCTCTGATAGTACATCACCACAGTGACTCTTTTCTCTGATAGTACATC
>CANNZV010004164.1:15743-61986 GCA_947561585.1 Caprella mutica
CTTTTCTCTGATAGTACATCATCACATTGATTCTTTTCTCTGATATTATATCACCACAGTGACTCTTTTCTCTGATAGTACATCATCACAGTGACTCTCTTCTCTGATAGTACATCATCACAGTGACTCTTTTCTCTTATAGTACATCATCACAGTGACTCTTTTCTCTGATAGTACATCATCACAGTGACTCTTTTCTCTGATAGTACATCATCACAGTGACTTTTTTCTCTTATAGTACATCATCACAGTGACTCTTTTCTCTGATAGTACATCATCACAGTGACTCTTTTCTCTGATAGTACATCATCACAGTGACTCTTTTCTCTGCTAGTACATCATCACAGCGATTCTTTTCTCTGATAGTACATCATCACAGTGACTCTTTTCTCTGATAGTTCATCATCACAGTGACTCTTTTCTCTTATAGTACATCATAACAGTGACTCTTTTCTCTGATAGTACATCATCACAGTGACTCTTTTCTCTGATAGTACATCATCACAGTGACTCTTTCCTCTGATAGTACATCATCACAATGACTCTTTTCTCTGATAATACATGATTACAGTGACTCTTTTCTCTGATAGTACATCATCACAGTGAATCTTTTCTCTGATAGTACATCATCACAGTGACTCTCTTCTCTGATAGTACATCATCACAGTGACTCTTCTCTGACAGTACATCATCACAGTGACTCTTCTCTGATAGTACATCATCACAGTGACTCTTCTCTGATAGTACATCATCACAGTGACACTTTCCTCTGATAGTACATCATCACAGTGACTCTTCTCTGACAGTACATCATCACAGTGACTCTTCTCTGATAGTACATCATCACAGTGACTCTTCTCTGATAGTACATCATCACAGTGACACTTTCCTCTGATAGTACATCATCACAGTGACTCTTCTCTGACAGTACATCATCACAGTGACTCTTCTCTGACAGTACATCATCACAGTGACTCTTCTCTGATAGTACATCATCACAGTGACTCTTTCCTCTGATAGTACATCATCACAGTGACTCTTTTCTCTGATAGTACATCATCACAGTGACTCTTTTCTCTGATAGTACATCATCACAGTGACTCTTTCCTCTGATAGTACATCATCACAGTGACTCTTTTCTCTGATAGTACATCATCTCAGTAACTCTTTCCTCTGATAGTACATCATCACAGTGACTCTTTTCTCTGATAGTACATCATCACAGTGACTCTTTTCTCAGATAGTACATCATCACAGTGACTCTTTTCTCTGATAGTACACCATCACAGTGACTCTTTTCTCTGATAGTACATCATCACAGTGACTCTTTTCTCAGATAGTACATCATCACAGTGACTCTTTTCTCTGATAGTACATCATCACAGTGACTCTTTTCTCTGATAGTACATCATCACAGTGACTCTTTTCTCTGATAGTACATCATCACAGTGACTCTTTTCTCTGATAGTACATCATCACAGTAACTCTTTCCTCTGATAGTACATCATCACAGTGACTCTTTTCTCTGATAGTACATCATCACAGTGACTCTTTTCTCTGATAGTACATCATCACAGTGACTCTTTTCTCTGATAGTACATCATCACAGTGACTCTTTTCTCTGATAGTACATCATCACAGTGAGTCTTTTCTCTGATAGTACATCATCACAGTGACTCTTTTCTCTGATAGTACATCATCACAGTGACTCTTTTCTCAGATAGTACATCTTCATAGTGACTCTTTTCTCTGATAGTACATCTTCACAGTGACTATTTTCTCTGATAGTACATCTTCACAGTGACTCTTTTCTCTGATAGTACATCATCACAGTGACTCTTTTCTCTGATAGTACATCTTCATAGTGACTCTTTTCTCTGATAGTACATCATCACAGTGACTCTTTTCTCTGATAGTACATCTTCATAGTGACTCTTTTCTCTGATAGTACATCATCACAGTGACTCTTTTCTCTGATAGTACATCATCACAGTGACTTTTTTCACTGATAGTACATCATCACAGTGACTCTTTTCTCTGATAGTACATCACCACAGTGACTCTTTTCACTGATAGAACATCATCACTGTGACTCTATTCTCTGATAGTACATCATCACAGTGAATCTTTTCTCTGATGGTACATCATTACAGTGACACTTTCCTCTGATAGTACATCATCACAGTGACTCTTTTTCCTCTGATAGTACATCATCAGAGTGATGACTCTTTTCTCTGATAGTACATCATCACAGTGACTCTTTCCTCTGATAGTACATCATCACAGTGACTCTTTTCTCTGATAGTACATCATCACAGTGACTCTTTTCTCTGATAGTACATCATCACAGTGACTCCTTTTTCTGATAGTACATCATCACAGTGACTCTTTTCTCTGACAGTACATCATCACAGTGACTCTTCTCTGATAGTACATCATCACAGTGACTCTTCTCTGATAGTACATCATCACAGTGACACTTTCCTCTGATAGTACATCATCACAGTGACTCTTCTCTGACAGTACATCATCACAGTGACTCTTCTCTGATAGTACATCATCACAGTGACTCTTCTCTGATAGTACATCATCACAGTGACACTTTCCTCTGATAGTACATCATCACAGTGACTCTTCTCTGACAGTACATCATCACAGTGACTCTTCTCTGATAGTACATCATCACAGTGACTCTTCTCTGATAGTACATCATCACAGTGACACTTTCCTCTGATAGTACATCATCACAGTGACTCTTCTCTGACAGTACATCATCACAGTGACTCTTCTCTGACAGTACATCATCACAGTGACTCTTCTCTGATAGTACATCATCACAGTGACTCTTTCCTCTGATAGTACATCATCACAGTGACTCTTTTCTCTGATAGTACATCATCACAGTGACTCTTTTCTCTGATAGTACATCATCACAGTGACTCTTTCCTCTGATAGTACATCATCACAGTGACTCTTTTCTCTGATAGTACATCATCTCAGTAACTCTTTCCTCTGATAGTACATCATCACAGTGACTCTTTTCTCTGATAGTACATCATCACAGTGACTCTTTTCTCAGATAGTACATCATCACAGTGACTCTTTTCTCTGATAGTACACCATCACAGTGACTCTTTTCTCTGATAGTACATCATCACAGTGACTCTTTTCTCAGATAGTACATCATCACAGTGACTCTTTTCTCTGATAGTACATCATCACAGTGACTCTTTTCTCTGATAGTACATCATCACAGTGACTCTTTTCTCTGATAGTACATCATCACAGTGACTCTTTTCTCTGATAGTACATCATCACAGTAACTCTTTCCTCTGATAGTACATCATCACAGTGACTCTTTTCTCTGATAGTACATCATCACAGTGACTCTTTTCTCTGATAGTACATCATCACAGTGACTCTTTTCTCTGATAGTACATCATCACAGTAACTCTTTCCTCTGATAGTACATCATCACAGTGACTCTTTTCTCTGATAGTACATCATCACAGTGACTCTTTTCTCTGATAGTACACCATCACAGTGACTCTTTTCTCTGATAGTACATCATCACAGTGACTCTTTTCTCTGATAGTACATCATCACAGTGACTCTTTTCTCTGATAGTACATCATCACAGTGATTCTTTTCTCTGATAGTACATCATCACAGTGACTCTTTTCTCTGATAGTACATCATCACAGTAACTCTTTCCTCTGATAGTACATCATCACAGTGACTCTTTTCTCTGATAGTACATCATCACAGTGACTCTTTTCTCTGATAGTACATCATCACAGTGACTCTTTTCTCTGATAGTACATCTTCATAGTGACTCTTTTCTCTGATAGTACATCATCACAGTGACTCTTTTCTCTGATAGTACATCATCACAGTGACTCTTTTCTCTGATAGTACATCATCACAGTGACTCTTTTCTCTGATAGTACATCATCACAGTAACTCTTTCCTCTGATAGTACATCATCACAGTGACTCTTTTTCCTGATAGTACATCATCACAGTGACTCCTTTCTCTGATAGTACATCATCACAGTGACTCCTTTCTCTGATAGTACATATCAAGTTCACTCCGCTATATTGTCCAATGTACGCACTACATCAATGCTAATACAGTTTATGTAAAGAGTAAGAGATATTTTAAATCATTTCCCTTAGTTTTCAATAATGTTCCCGTGTTCAACCATCACCTTTTTTAGTCAGTTTGAGAAAACGTTAGAGTATGTTCATACCAAACATTAATTGATGAATAATATAATATATATTTTTTTTTGCAATAGGTAAATTAATTTTACTTAACTTTAATACTGTTAGCTAATTGTACATTATATAATTGTGTCCCCAGTCATTGTTTCTGGTCTTATTTTCAATATATTAATTATAGCAAGGATTTATCTGATGAATTTTTCCCCTCTGAGTCTGGGACAAAAGGGGCGGAGTCTGCCATCACAGAAAAACGTTTGCGATGTGAGGGTAACTCTCTTTGCCCTCTCCCCTCTATCCTCTCTATCTCCCCTCTCTCTTCTCTCTTTCTCCCCTCTTTCCACTCTCTCTCCCCTTTGTTTGAACGAATGGAGAGCGCGGGAAAAGCGAGGGTAACTTGATGTGCAAGAGGGGAAACTTTGTGAGTAAGAGGGGAAATAATAGCTAGATAGAAACTCTTGGCTGAAAGAGGGGAAACTCTTGGCTGAAAGAGGGGAAAGCCTTGACTGAAAGTGGGGAAAGCCTTGACTGAAAGAGGGGAAACTCTTGATTGAAAGAGGGGATACTCTTGACTGAAAGAGGGGAAACTTTTGGCTGAAAGAGGGGAAACTCTTGACTAAAAGAGGGGAAACTCTTGACAGAAAGAGGAAAACTCTTGGCTGAAAGAGGGGAAACTCTTGACTGAAAGAGGGGAAACTCTTGACTGAAAGAGGGGAAACTCTTGACAGAAAGAGGGGAAACTCTTGACTGAAAGAGGAGAAACTCTTGACTGAGAGAGGGGAAACTCTTGACTGAAAGAGGGGAAACTCTTGACTGAAAGAGGGGAAACTCTTGGCTGAAAGAGGGGAAACTCTTGACTGAAAGAGGGGAAACTCTTGACTGAAAGAGGGGAACTCTTGACTGAAAGAGGGGAAACTCTTGACTGAAAGAGGGGAAACTCTTGGCTGAAAGAGAAGAAACTCTTGGCAGAAAAATGGGACACTCTTGACTGAAAGAGGGGAAACTCTTGACTGAAAGAGGGGAAACTCTTGACTGAAAGAGGGGAAACTCTTTGCTGAAAGAGAAGAAACTCTTGGCAGAAAAATGGGAGACTCTTGGCTGATAGTCTGAAGATCCTATTTGAACTAGTTAGCAGCTCTCAAGTTATGATTTCTGAAATGCTTGGCTAAGAATAAATAGATTCTTGGCTTAAATAGTGAATAAGAGTTGATTAGAATGGATGAATAATTAATAGTGATATACAGAGAGCAAAGCTGTAATGTAAAGGGTAACATTTCAAAGAAAGAGGGGACAGCTAAAAATAAGAAAGAGGGTGAAACTGAACTGAATAAGAGTAAAACAGGATTCGAAATAAGAGTAGAAATATAAGTGGAAGTAGGATTGAAATAAGAGTGCAAGTAAGAGTGGAAATAAGAGTGCAAGTAAGAGTGGAAATAAGAGTGCAATTAAGAGTGGAAATAAGAGTGCAAGTAAGAGTGGAAATAAGAATAGCAATAGCTTCAAATAGTACCAGCAATAGCGACTGTACCTTAGCAATAGCACTGTGTGGAATAGTGAGTGGGTGGTGAATTTATTTCTAATATATATTTGTTATTGACGTGGTAGAAAATGAAATATAATGAAAAAAAAGAAAAGTAAAGTAAAATATAATGAACTAGATGATGGGCACTCGTGGAGCGCATACCTTCGCCGCCGCTTATAAATGACCTTGACCTTTGACCGGTTCACTCCCAAAATCTAACTAGATGGTTCCTGAATGTTGACCAATCATCCCACCAAATTTCAGGCGCTTTGGTTGAACACTTTATGAATTAAATTAATGAATGCTGACCTAAACATAATCTTCCGCAATTTTCAAAGGTAAAAAATCCTCCAAAAAGTTATAATGACAAAAAAATAATTAAATATGATAAAATAATGAATAAAGTACAATGACAAAAATATTTAAAAAGGGATAGTCATGATTTACAGGAGGCAGTGTAGGTGACTTACAGGGGGCACTGTAGGGGTATCGGCCCCCCTCTAACATCAGAGGTGATACAGTGAGAGGGGAGTGCAAATTGATGGAAATTAAAAGAGGGAAACTTATCTGAAGAATTAGTGCGATAATGAACAGGAATAAATGAATGGAAATTACTAAGAAATAATGAACACTTGCTAACTTTCATCTAATGGTGAAAATGTTACCATTATTTTAATCATTTTATAGTGGTGAAAATGTTACCATTATTTTAATCATTTTATAGTGGTGAAAATGTTACCATTATTTTAATCATTTTATAATGGTGAAAATGTTACCATTATTTTAATCATTTTATAATGGTGAAAATGTTACCATTATTTTAATCATTTTTTAGTGGTGAAAATGTTACCATTATTTTAATCACTTTATAATGGTGAAAATGTTACCATTATTTTAATCACTTTATAATAGTGAAAATGTTACCATTATTTTAATCATTTTATAGTGGTGAAAATGTTACCATTATTTTAATCATTTTATAGTGGTGAAAATGTTACCATTATTTTAATCATTTTATAATGGTGAAAATGTTACCATTATTTTAATCATTTTATAATGGTGAAAATGTTACCATTATTTTAATCATTTTTTAGTGGTGAAAATGTTACCATTATTTTAATCACTTTATAATGGTGAAAATGTTACCATTATTTTAATCACTTTATAATAGTGAAAATGTTACCATTATTTTAATCATTTTATAATGGTGAAAATGTTACCATTATTTTAATCATTTTTTAGTGGTGAAAATGTTACCATTATTTTAATCACTTTATAATGGTGAAAATGTTACCATTATTTTAATCATTTTATAATGGTGAAAATGTTACCATTATTTTAATCATTTTTTAGTGGTGAAAATGTTACCATTATTTTAATCACTTTATAATGGTGAAAATGTTACCATTATTTTAATCATTTTTTAGTGGTGAAAATGTTACCATTATTTTAATCACTTTATAATGGTGAAAATGTTACCATTATTTTAATCACTTAATAAAGGTTGAAATGTTACCATTATTTTAATCACTTTATAATGGTTAATGGTACCTTCATTTTACCTATTAGGAAAACAAATGGGGAGTCAACCGCACGCCAGGTCATTAAAATAGCATGAAGTGTGCATTGCAACAAACTAGCGGATACAACAAATTACGTACCAGCCATTCATGTTGGGAGTTTCAAACTAATCTCAATTTATATATAAGTATATATGAGGACTCAACACAAGAGACAAGAAATAAAAGAAGATAACACACACTCAGCATTTGGAGGTTAAAAGGGCTTAAAAACGCGCAGCGCAATTTAGAGATTATACCATTAAGTATAATGAATAGGTAAATACAAATACAAATAAAGGTGCTTTGTAAAGAGTAACATTCATTTTTCTCGTTATTTTATAAAGTAATATTAGGTGTAGAGCCATTTAAAGACAATAGTACTTTTCTCTGTTATTATTTAATTTGTTGTATTTCGAGTATCTACTAAATGCAAATAAATGCTGTTTAATTTTCTGTGTTGTGCATTATTTGATATTACGCATCATCACCTTGTGTTGTATTCACCTGTGGTTGTATTCACCTGTGGTTGTATTCAGCTGTGGTTGTATTCACCTGTGGTTGTATTCAGCTGTGGTTGTATTCACCTTTGGTTGTATTCACATGTGGTTGTATTCACCTGTGGTTGTATTCAGCTGTGGTTGTATTCACCTTTGGTTGTATTCACATGTGGTTGTATTCACCTGTGGTTGTATTCACCTTGTGTTGTATTAACCTGTGGTTGTATTCACCTTGTGTTGTATTCACCTGTGGTTGTATTCACCTGTGGTTGTATTCACCTGTGGTTGTACTCACCTGTGGTTGTATTCACCTGCGGTTGTTTCATCTTTGGTTGTTTAACCTTTGGTTGTTTCACCTTTGGTTGTTTCACCTGTGGTTGTTTCACCTTTGGTTGTTTCACCTTTGGTTGTTTTGAGTTCCCCTCAACAGGTGAGTTGTTTTATTCATAGCGAGACTTACTCCAGAGGGAACTTTAAAGCAGATAGGTAGGTGGCAACACTGCTATTGGAAGGTGGCAACACTGCTATTGGTAGGTGGCAACACTGCTATTGGAAGGTGGCAACACTGCTATTGGTAGGTGGCAACACTGCTATTGGAAGGTGGCAACACTGCTATTGGTAGGTGGCAACACTGCTATTGGAAGGTGGCAACACTGCTATTGGAAGGTGGCAACACTGCTATTGGAAGGTGGCAACACTGCTATTGGAAGGTGGCAACACTGCCATTGGAAGGTGGCAACACTGCTATTGGAAGGTGGCAACACTGCTATTGGAAGGTGGCAACACTGCTATTGGAAGGTGGCAACACTGCTATTGGAAGGTGGCAACACTGCTATTGGAAGGTGGCAACACTGCTATTGGAAGGTGGCAACACTGCCATTGGAAGGTGGCAACACTGCTATTGGAAGGTGGCAACACTGCTATTGGAAGGTGGCAACACTGCTATTGGAAGGTGGCAACACTGCTATTGGAAGGTGGCAACACTGCTATTGGAAGGTGGCAACACTGCTATTGGAAGGTGGCAACACTGCTATTGGAAGGTGGCAACACTGCTATTGGAAGGTGGCAACACTGCTATTGGAAGGTGGCAACACTGCTATTGGAAGGTGGCAACACTGCTATTGGAAGGTGGCAACACTGCTATTGGAAGGTGGCAACACTGCCATTGGAAGGTGGCAACACTGCTATTGGAAGGTGGCAACACTGCTATTGGAAGGTGGCAACACTGCTATTGGAAGGTGGCAACACTGCTATTGGAAGGTGGCAACACTGCTATTGGAAGGTGGCAACACTACTATTGGAAGGTGGCAACACTGCTATTGGAAGGTGGCAACACTGCTATTGGAAGGTGGCAACACTGCTATTGGAAGGTGGCAACACTGCTATTGGAAGGTGGCAACACTGCTATTGGAAGGTGGCAACACTGCTATTGGAAGGTGGCAACACTGCTATTGGAAGGTGGCAACACTGCTATTGGAAGGTGGCAACACTGCTATTGGAAGGTGGCAACACTGCTATTGGAAGGTGGCAACACTGCCATTGGTAGGTGGCAACACTGCCATTGGAAGGTGGCAACACTGCCATTGGTAGGTGGCAACACTGCCATTGGAAGGTGGCAACACTGCCATTGGAAGGTGGCAACACTGCTATTGGAAGGTGGCAACACTGCCATTGGTAGGTGGCAACACTGCCATTGGAAGGTGGCAACACTGCTATTGGAAGGTGGCAACACTGCCATTGGAAGGTGGCAACACTGCTATTGGAAGGTGGCAACACTGCTATTGGAAGGTGGCAACACTGCTATTGGAAGGTGGCAACACTGCTATTGGAAGGTGGCAACACTGCTATTGGAAGGAGGCAACACTGCCATTGGTAGGTGGCAACACTGCCATTGGAAGGTGGCAACACTGCTATTGGAAGGTGGCAACACTGCCATTGGTAGGTGGCAACACTGCCATTGGAAGGTGGCAACACTGCCATTGGTAGGTGGCAACACTGCCATTGGAAGGTGGCAACATTGCCATTGGACGGTGGCAACACTGCCATTGGTAAGTGGCAACACTGCCATTGGAAGGTGGCAACACTGCCAATGGAAGGTGGCAACACTGCCATTGGAAGGTGGCAACACTGCCATTGGTAGGTGGCAACACTGCCATTGGAAGGTGGCAACACTGCCATTGGTAGGTGGCAATACTGCCATTGGTAGGTGGCAACACTGCCATTGGACGGTGGCAACACTGCCATTGGTAGGTGGCAACACTGCCATTGGAAGGTGGCAACACTGCCATTGGAAGGTGGCAACACTGCCATTGGTAAGTGGCAACACTGCCATTGGTAAGTGGCAACACTGCTATTGGCAGGTGGCAATAAGAGTGGCAGATATGCAGTAACTATAGTACCATATATTAATCAGTGAGCATATTAACTCTGATTTAATTGAAGTAACTGAACTAATTCCAGCACATTGCCTTAGTGTTGTATACAGTAAGTGGTAAAATGATCAAATGTGAAAGAATAGTTTTCACGATTTTTCTTTATTACAGAAAAGAAATAGTCTTAGTTCAATGTTCTGGTGGTAAGACAACAGTCAATCGCTGTAAATAAATATCGAAATAAAAGTTCAGTTTATATTGTATATATTGTTATAAACATTCGCTATTTATTTACTTATGTAGGGTTTCATCTAAATAAAGAAATTTCGATGTAGTAGATATGTAGAAAATAGTATTTTCAAAATCATGTATTGTAGCTGCGTACATATATGGTGAAGTTGCTCTTTTCTATTAAAGGTCCTCTCCAGGCACCGGGAAAAAAAATGAGAGTATTGGATAATATTATAGAACTAAGGTCTATGATCATTATTCTGCAAACCGCATACAATTTGGTTCAGTATATATTTTATTATTTGTTTTTAAAGTTTTTTAACACTCTGTGAGCAACAATTAAACAAATCACTAATCTGATGCTGAAGAAGAAGATTGTACACTCTTTGTTTTGATTATAAATTTGAATTTTATAAACAAACCATTCGTTTTCGGTCTTTATTTTTAGACATTAATTGTTTCCTAAAGTATATAAACGTTTTTATAATAAGTTTATCCAATTTTATACCTTTACACGAATAATAAATGGATTTATTAAACCTAATACCTAATTGACAATCAAAACAAATGGTGTACATTCTTTTTCTTCAGGCTGAAAATTTCTTAAATTAGTAAGTCGGAAGTAAAATAGGTTTAGTAGAGTTTTGATTATAAAAATCTTTAAAAACATATAAAATTAAAAATATGCTACCAAATTCGATGCGGTTTGCAGCAAAATGATAAGAAACATTAGCCTCGTTGAATAAGGCACTAAAAATATTTGCTTGGAGGGGACCTTTAAGATAGATAAAAAATCTAAGTAAATAAAAAATTTTATTGTAAGTGGTCAATTGATTTGTATCCATGATACGTTGGAGTTATAAGTGGTACATTCAAGGTATCATGGATACCAATTAAAATAACTTGATAAAATATCAATTTTTTTTTTGCAATTTGTAGAATTATTTTGAAATATCATCATTCATTATATATATGGAACTGCTCATGACTGCATGAAAGCTATTGTGTGATATATTGTACATGAGCTAAGGATACTCGATATCATGTACTTGATAAGGATAATTTACAGAGTGTAATTTACTCATACGATGAAAATTGCTAATGGTATCAATAGAAAAAGTAGTGTTTCAATGTACACAGAGTTTATATGCAGACTAAAGGTAGATGTCGCGCAGTGAATTGCATTGCCATGGAATAGAATAAAAAATTCATTAAATAAAATATATATTTCGTAGAATAGAATAACTATTTCATAAAATGAAATGGACATTTCATAAAATGAAAGACATTTCATAAAATGAAAGACATTTCATAAAATGAAAGACATTTCATAAAATGAAAGACATTTCATAAAATGAAAGACATTTCATAAAATGAAAGACATTTCATAAAATGAAAGACATTTCATAAAATGAAAGACATTTCATAAAATGAAAGACATTTCATAAAATGAAAGACATTTCATAAAATGAAAGACATTTCATAAAATGAAAGACATTTCATAAAATGAAAGACTTTTCATAAAATGTAAGACATTTCATAAAATAGAATAGATATTTCATTAAAAAAAATAACATTTGAACAATAAAATACAATAACTAGATATTTCATAAAATGAAATAACTATTCCATAAAGTAAAATAGCTATTTCATAAAATAAAATTATTGTTTCATAGAATAAAATTAATTATTTAATGAATAAAACAATCTTAATTATAAGTTAACTTGTTTACGAATAAAATGATCTTTATTATAAAATAAATATTCTTTTACTTATAAAATAATCTATCTTATAAAATATTCCATTTAATAAAACAAAATAAACTATTTTATAAAATAAAATAACCTCTTTTATCTGTCTAATAGGTTCAATTTCATTTTTTTTGATTATGAAGCAGATGCATTAAAATATCTCTCACATTTACAATAATTACGTGCTACCTGAACTGAAAATAAGGTTAGGAACTGCATGTGCTAAAAAGAAATTGGGCAAAACATCGTACAAGTTACCACAAGAATCAAATCTCAAGCAGGAATGTCCATCTAGGATAAGAAAATTCTAAAATTTAATTTATACATATAAGAACACAGACAAGAAAAGCCGCACTCGTATTACACGTATGTACTTCAGAACAACAAAAACTAAACCATTCGCCTCAATAAAATAATGTTAAATAAAGTTTAAATAGACAGGACATCATGAATATTGTACGATTGCAATTATTATTACTTTAGGTGCGAAATGTTATCCATATCCACTACGAGGTGATCCAAAGAGACATGAAGAGAAGAAGACCTCGTAGAAGAGAGGACAGTGAAATTACGCTATTCGCACTATGTCCACTACTCAGCTACCACAAGTAACCGTGTCAACCCAGTGAATGATAGGCACCCATGGATAAGAGACCTACACAGTCAGTCTGCTTACCCATGGATAAGAGACCTACACAGTCAGTCTGCTTACTCATGGATAAGAGACCTACACAGTCAGTCTGCTTAACCATGGATAAGAGACCTACACAGTCAGTCTGCTTACCCATGGATAAGAGACCTACACAGTCAGTCTGCTTACCCATGGATAAGAGACCTACACAGTCAGTCTGCTTACCCATGGATAAGAGACCTACACAGTCAGTCTGCTTACCCATGGATAAGAGAACTACACAGTCAGTCTGCTTACTCATGGATAAGAGACCTACACAGTCAGTCTGCTTAACCATGGATAAGAGACCTACACAGTCAGTCTGCTTACCCATGGATAAGAGACCTACACAGTCAGTCTGCTTACCCATGGATAAGAGACCTACACAGTCAGTCTGCTTACCCATGGATAAGAGACCTACACAGTCAGTCTGCTTACCCATGGATAAGAGAACTACACAGTCAGTCTGCTTACCCATGGATAAGAGACCTACACAGTCAGTCTGCTTACTCATGGATAAGAGACCTACACAGTCAGTCTGCTTACCCATGGATAAGAGACCTACACAGTCAGTCTGCTTACCCATGGATAAGAGACCTACACAGTCAGTCTGCTTACCCATGGATAAGAGACCTACACAGTCAGTCTGCTTACCCATCGATAAGAGACCTACACACTACACAGTCAGTCTGCTTACCCATGGATAAGAGAACTACACAGTCAGTCTGCTTACCCATGGATAAGAGACCTACACAGTCAGTCTGCTTACCCATGGATAAGAGACCTACACAGTCAGTCTGCTTACCCATGGATAAGAGAACTACACAGTCAGTCTGCTTACCCATGGATAAGAGAACTACACAGTCAGTCTGCTTACCCATGGATAAGAGAACTACACAGTCAGTCTGCTTACCCATGGATAAGAGAACTACACAGTCAGTCTGCTTACCCATGGATAAGAGAACTACACAGTCAGTCTGCTTACCCATGGATAAGAGACCTACACACTACACAGTCAGTCTGCTTACCCATGGATAAGAGACCTACACAGTCAGTCTGCTTACCCATGGATAAGAGACCTACACAGTCAGTCTGCTTACCCATGGATAAGAGAACTACACAGTCAGTCTGCTTACCCATGGATAAGAGAACTACACAGTCAGTCTGCTTACCCATGGATAAGAGAACTACACAGTCAGTCTGCTTACCCATGGATAAGAGAACTACACAGTCAGTCTGCTTACCCATGGATAAGAGAACTACACAGTCAGTCTGCTTACCCATGGATAAGAGAACTACACAGTCAGTCTGCTTACCCATGGATAAGAGACCTACACAGTCAGTCTGCTTACCCATGGATAAGAGACCTACACAGTCAGTCTGCTTACCCATGGATAAGAGAACTACACAGTCAGTCTGCTTACTCATGGATAAGAGACCTACACAGTCAGTCTGCTTAACCATGGATAAGAGACCTACACAGTCAGTCTGCTTACCCATGGATAAGAGACCTACACAGTCAGTCTGCTTACCCATGGATAAGAGACCTACACAGTCAGTCTGCTTGCCCATGGATAAGAGACCTACACAGTCAGTCTGCTTACCCATGGATAAGAGAACTACACAGTCAGTCTGCTTACCCATGGATAAGAGACCTACACAGTCAGTCTGCTTACTCATGGATAAGAGATCTACACAGTCAGTCTGCTTACCCATGGATAAGAGACCTACACAGTCAGTCTGCTTACCCATGGATAAGAGACCTACACAGTCAGTCTGCTTACCCATGGATAAGAGACCTACACAGTCAGTCTGCTTACCCATGGATAAGAGAACTACACAGTCAGTCTGCTTACCCATGGATAAGAGAACTACACAGTCAGTCTGCTTACCCATGGATAAGAGACCTACACAGTCAGTCTGCTTACCCATGGATAAGAGACCTACACAGTCAGTCTGCTTACCCATGGATAAGAGAACTACACAGTCAGTCTGCTTACCCATGGATAAGAGAACTACACAGTCAGTCTGCTTACCCATGGATAAGAGAACTACACAGTCAGTCTGCTTACCCATGGATAAGAGAACTACACAGTCAGTCTGCTTACCCATGGATAAGAGAACTACACAGTCAGTCTGCTTACCCATGGATAAGAGACCTACACACTACACAGTCAGTCTGCTTACCCATGGATAAGAGACCTACACAGTCAGTCTGCTTACCCATGGATAAGAGACCTACACAGTCAGTCTGCTTACCCATGGATAAGAGAACTACACAGTCAGTCTGCTTACCCATGGATAAGAGAACTACACAGTCAGTCTGCTTACCCATGGATAAGAGAACTACACAGTCAGTCTGCTTACCCATGGATAAGAGAACTACACAGTCAGTCTGCTTACCCATGGATAAGAGAACTACACAGTCAGTCTGCTTACCCATGGATAAGAGAACTACACAGTCAGTCTGCTTACCCATGGATAAGAGACATACACAGTCAGTCTGCTTACCCATGGATAAGAGAACTACACAGTCAGTCTGCTTACCCATGGATAAGAGATCTACACAGTCAGTCTGCTTACCCATGGATAAGAGAACTACACAGTCAGTCTGCTTACCCATGGATAAGAGAACTACACAGTCAGTCTGCTTACCCATGGATAAGAGAACTACACAGTCAGTCTGCTTACTCATGGATATACCAAGGCAGAAGGAAGAGGAAGGAAGAGGAATGAAGAGGAAGAATTAGTGGAAAGATGCAAATGAAAGCAGAAGAATGGAAACGACAAACTGAACAAAACCTACAATAGAACAAAAAGGAGGCCTACCTATAGGTAGCTAGGACAATGGGGTGAGGGGGATTAGCAACAATGATTTCAAGCTCATAGTCTGATAATCAATGCCCCTGCCCCGTAATATTGCAATTGCATTAGAAAAATGTAAAGTCATTTACCTCGGAACCAAAGGCCAAACTGCTGATCAAAAGGAAAGTAGATACAAGGGACTATAAGAAGCAGTCAGCAAGGAAAATGGATCCATGAATAAAGTCACCTACCACCGTTGGTGACAAAGCTCACGGATGCAAAATAGCTACTCCGTGAACATTTGCCTAGGAGTGGGGCAAAATAGGAACACAAGCACTGGTGAACTCAATGATGGAAGAGGAAAAGGAAGAAGTGATAGTAAATTAAACCTACCAGCCTACCTAACACAAAAAAACTAAGACCTCGAATTTGAAGAGCATTACCCAAGCGGAATCTAAAACTGCAAGTAGCGTTAAAAAAGATAAACATGGTAAAAATGAAAAAAAAGACAATACATGATCAAAATTACAACAGTTCTTGAACAATGAGGTGGGGCTTGATCTTGTATATAGAATATTTTTCTGCATCCGGTAAAATTGAAAGGGTAATTTTTGTTTAAGGTTCACCCCCGATTTTACATTTTTCACTTTATATAGGTAGAAGTAGCAATTTAAGACATTTATCATGAATACCATTTGAGCGCAAATGCTTTATTTTCGAGATATAGCCCAATTAAGTTTCCGGTAGTTATTTTTGTGTCAGAGGACTGGGAAGGGAAATTTACAGTATTCAGCAACAGACTGCATAATCAACATAACATAATAAATTAGGCCTAATGTTATTCCTACCGGAAACCTAATTGCGTTATATCTCGAAAACGAAGTGTTACGCAAAAAATAGTATACATAAAAAAATATGAATATTATTAACTAAAAAATTCTCCTTTTATCTATAGAAAGTGTCCCAATATCGAAAATCGGGGGCAGACCTACAGCGCAATAATACCATCGGAAGAACAGGTCAATAGTCAGGCTGATGTAAATCGAAATAGTTATAACAATTAACATTTATAACTATGAAAATTGGGTCCAAAATTCACCCACACAATTGTTCGAGATGAATGAAGTGGCTTTTGTTGTCCAGTGAGGGTGAGTAGTGCACCAGTAACGACAACTATTGCGCGTATATTTACCCCACCGTGGATATGGAAATTTTTTTCATCAGAAAACATTAGGTAATGAAGGAAATCCTGAGAATGCAAAATCTTGTCTAACATTCTTCATCAAATGATTTTCAAGCTGCATAGTCGTTTGCGTTAGGTTATTAGACAGTTTTAGGTTTATACGCAGGTGTACTTAATATTTCTTCAAAATTTGTAGAAGTGATCCATGACTAATATTGAAAAGATTACCATCACATCTTTAGTTTATGTTCTAAATAATCGATAATGGGTTCTAGATTCAAAACAGTTAGTTGGTTGATGTGCTATGGGATTTTCATCGTTTCGGTTGAATTGTACTTATTATGTAATTTCTTAATAGATTTATTAGACGCTGGTGTTACTTTTCTATAAATCCTACCAAATCTAATCTAAAGGGCCGTACACACGTAGGGTTTTTTAAGTCTTTCCACCAGACTTTTTGCTAAGCTCCTCCTACTTTTTCCACGAGAATATAAGAAAAAGGGATATAATTATTATTTATTTCAGTGTGTATCCATGATACCTGCAGGTATCATGGATACCTACAAACTGCATTGGTATCCATGATGCATTGTTTTATTTTACATACCTTGTTTCATATATATTCGATTGTAACTTAGATATTCTCAAAGAAAAAGAGCCTATACGAATGATGTTAACTTCACAAATCAGTTTTCTAGTTTCTAAATATTTTCAAATCTTACAAATTTGTCATCGTAAACCCAAACCAATTTAAAAATGTCTACAAGTATTAGCAAACTATGAGAAACTACACTTTTCATTGAATGCACTTATATTGTATATAATTAATACTAATCTCGAGATTATTTAAAACCAGTTAAATTCAAATCGAACTGAGGAAGATATTAAAGTTAAGAATTGGAACATTACGATTATAGAAGCTATATTTTAATTCTGTATAGCAGCACAACAATGAGGTTTAAACGTCTTCAGTATTTCGAAAGTACACTAATTATTAAAATAGCTATTTATTGACAACTGGTTTGAGGATTCTAGGCCACCGTGTACTGAATAGAGAGATCTAGTTTAGAAAATTGAGGATGTGTTGTAAATGACTAGGCTTTTGAGTGAGTTATACAGGTACTGTTTTAACAAGGAAGCTAAATGGATGTTGATAGGAAAATTAAGAAAAAATGTGGAGGCGGGTTGGTTGATATTTATAAAACGGAAATTTTATTTGTGAAAATAGTTATAAATTGAAACATTATAGGAATTATAGTTATAGTCTAACTTAAGATGTACTTCTTAGCGTTCTGAAAAACTGCTAGTACCTATAATATATATTTATATCTATTCTAAATCTTTAGTGAGTGAAATATAAAATTTGAAGAGTGTTTACTATGTTTTAGAAAGATGTCAATTGGTAGTAAAATTTAATAAAATTAGCTACCTAGTATACTAAATTCAGTAGAACAGTAGAATTTACAGATTAAGAGCAAGATTACAAGCGGTAGAGTAACTAAATAACTATGGAACATAAATTTAAATAAAAATGGAAGCAGTAATAAAATTGGTCATCTTGGTGAACTTTTAATTAATACAATTTATTGGACCAATTTTCCCACTTTCCTTATCAGAGGAGGCCAATTTTACACCCTCATAATAATGAGGAGACCAATTTTACACCCTCATAATAATGAGGAGACCAATTTTACACCCCCATAATAATGGGGAAGCCAATTTTACACCCTCATAATAATGAGGAGACCAATTTTACACCCTCATAATAATGGGGAGACCAATTTTACACCCTCATAATAATGAGGAGACCAATTTTACACCCTCATAATAATGGGGAGACCAATTTTACACCCTCATAATAATGAGGAGACCAATTTTACACCCTCATAATAATGGGGAGACCAATTTTACACCCTCATAATAATGAGGAGACCAATTTTACACCCTCATAATAATGGGGAGGCCAATTTTACACCCCCATGATAATGGGGAAGCCAATTTTACACCCTCATAATAATGAAGAGGCCAATTTTACACCCCCATAATAATGGGGAAGCCAATTTTACACCCTCATAATAATGAGGAGACCAATTTTACACCCTCATAATAATGGGGAGACCAATTTTACACCCTCATAATAATGAGGAGACCAATTTTACACCCTCATAATAATGGGGAGACCAATTTTACACCCTCATAATAATGAGGAGACCAATTTTACACCCTCATAATAATGGGGAGACCAATTTTACACCCTCATAATAATGAGGAGACCAATTTTACACCCTCATAATAATGGGGAGGCCAATTTTACACCCCCATAATAATGGGGAAGCCAATTTTACACCCTCATAATAATGAGGAGACCAATTTTACACCCTCATAATAATGGGGAGACCAATTTTACACCCTCATAATAATGAGGAGACCAATTTTACACCCTCATAATAATGGGGAAGCCAATTTTACACCCTCATAATAATGAAGAGGCCAATTTTACTCCCTCATAATAATGGGGAGGCCAATTTTACACCCTCATCATAACGAAGAGGCCAATTTAACACCCTCATAATAATGAAGAGGCCAATTTTACACCCGCATAATAATGAGGAGACCAATTTTACACCCTCATAATAATGAGGAGACCAATTTTACACCCTCATAATAATGAGGAGACCAATTTTACACCCTCATAATAATGGGGAGGCCAATTTTACACCCTCATCATAACGAAGAGGCCAATTTAACACCCTCATAATAATGAGGAGACCAATTTTACACCCTCATAATAATGGGGAGGCCAATTTTACACCCTCATCATAACGAAGAGGCCAATTTAACACTCTCATAATAATGAAGAGGCCAATTTTACACCCTCATAATAATGAGGAGACCAATTTTACACCCTCATAATAATGAGGAGACCAATTTTACACCCTCATAATAATGGGGAAGCCAATTTTACACCCCCATAATAATGAGGAGACCAATTTTACACTCTCATAATAATGGGGAGACCAATTTTACACCCTCATAATAATGAGGAGACCAATTTTACACCCACATAATAATGGGGAGACCAATTTTACACCCTCATAATAATGAGGAGACCAATTTTACACCCTCATAATAATGGGGAGACCAATTTTACACCCTCATAATAATGAGGAGACCAATTTTACACCCTCATAATAATGGGGAGGCCAATTTTACACCCCCATAATAATGGGGAAGCCAATTTTACACCCTCATAATAATGGGGAGACTAATTGTACACCCTCATAATAATGAAGAGGCCAATTTTACTCCCTCATAATAATGAGGAGGCCAATTTTACACCCCCATAATAATGAGGAGACCAATTTTACACCGCCATAATAATGGGGAAGCCAATTTTACACCCTCATAATAATGAGGAGACCAATTTTACACCCCCCATAATAATGGGGAAGCCAATTTTACACCCTCATAATAATGAGGAGACCAATTTTACACCCTCATAATAATGGGGAGACCAATTTTACACCCTCATAATAATGAGGAGACCAATTTTACACCCTCATAATAATGGGGAGACCAATTTTACACCCTCATAATAATGAGGAGACCAATTTTACACCCACATAATAATGGGGAGACCAATTTTACACCCTCATAATAATGAGGAGACCAATTTTACACCCTCATAATAATGGGGAGGCCAATTTTACACCCCCATAATAATGGGGAAGCCAATTTTACACCTTCATAATAATGAGGAGACCAATTTTACACCCTCATAATAATGGGGAGACCAATTTTACACCCTCATAATAATGAGGAGACCAATTTTACACCCTCATAATAATGGGGAGGCCAATTTTACACCCTCATAATAATGAAGAGGCCAATTTTACTCCCTCATAATAATGGGGAGGCCAATTTTACACCCTCATCATAACGAAGAGGCCAATTTAACACCCTCATAATAATGAAGAGGCCAATTTTACACCCGCATAATAATGAGGAGACCAATTTTACACCCTCATAATAATGAGGAGACCAATTTTACACCCTCATAATAATGAGGAGACCAATTTTACACCCTCATAATAATGGGGAGGCCAATTTTACACCCTCATCATAACGAAGAGGCCAATTTAACACCCTCATAATAATGAGGAGACCAATTTTACACCCTCATAATAATGGGGAGGCCAATTTTACACCCTCATCATAACGAAGAGGCCAATTTAACACCCTCATAATAATGAAGAGGCCAATTTTACACCCTCATAATAATGAGGAGACCAATTTTACACCCTCATAATAATGAGGAGACCAATTTTACACCCTCATAATAATGGGGAAGCCAATTTTACACCCCCATAATAATGAGGAGACCAATTTTACACTCTCATAATAATGGGGAGACCAATTTTACACCCTCATAATAATGAGGAGACCAATTTTACACCCACATAATAATGGGGAGACCAATTTTACACCCTCATAATAATGAGGAGACCAATTTTACACCCTCATAATAATGGGGAGACCAATTTTACACCCTCATAATAATGAGGAGACCAATTTTACACCCTCATAATAATGGGGAGGCCAATTTTACACCCCCATAATAATGGGGAAGCCAATTTTACACCCTCATAATAATGGGGAGACTAATTGTACACCCTCATAATAATGAAGAGGCCAATTTTACTCCCTCATAATAATGAGGAGGCCAATTTTACACCCCCATAATAATGAGGAGGCCAATTTTACACCCTCATAATAATGGGGAGGCCAATTTTACTCGCTCGCTCATAATAATGGGGAGGCCAATTTTACACCCTCATAATAATGAAGAGGCCAATTTCACACCCTCATAATAATGAGGAGGCCAATTTTACACCCTAATGATAATGAGGAGGCCAATTTACACCCAAATAATAATGAGGAGGCCAATTTACACCCAAATAATAATGAGGAGGCCAATTTACACCCTAATAATAATGAGGAGGCCAATTTACACCCTCATAATAATGAGGAGGCCAATTTACTCCCTCATAATAATGAGGAAGCCAATTTTACACCCTAATAATAATTAGGAGGCCAATTTACACACTAATAAAAATGAGGAGGTCAATTTTACACCCTAATGATAATGAGGAGGCCAATTTACACCCATATAATAATGAGGAGGCCAATTTACACCCTAATAATAATGAGGAGGCCAATTTACATCCTCATAATAATGAGGAGGCCAATTTACACCCTCATAATAATGAGGAGGCCAATTTACTCCCTCATAATAATGAAGAGGCCAATTTACTCCCTCATAATAATGAAGAGGCCAATTTTACACCCTAATATTAATGAGGAGGCCAATTTACACCCAATTAATAATGAGGAGGCCAATTTACACCCTATTAATAATGAGGAGGCCAATTTACACCCTATTAATAATGAGGAAGTCAATTTTACACCCTAATGATAATGAGGAGGCCAATTTACACTCTATTAATAATGAGGAGGCCAATTTACACCCTATTAATAAAGAGGAGGCCAATTTACACATTAATAATGAGGAGGCCAATTTACACCCTATTAATAATGAGGAGGCCAATTTACACCCAATTAATAATGAGGAGGCCAATGTACACCCTATTAATAATGAGGAGGCCAATTTACACCCTATTAATAATGAGGAGGCCAATTTACACCCTATTAATGATGAGGAGGCCAATTTACACCCTATTAATAATGAGGAGGCAAATTTTACACCCTCATAATAATGGGGAGGCCAATTTTACACCCTCATAATAATGAAGAGGCCAATTTTACTCCCTCATAATAATGGGGAGGCCAATTTTACACCCTCATCATAACGAAGAGGCCAATTTAACACCCTCATAATAATGAAGAGGCCAATTTTACACCCGCATAATAATGAGGAGACCAATTTTACACCCTCATAATAATGAGGAGACCAATTTTACACCCTCATAATAATGAGGAGACCAATTTTACACCCTCATAATAATGAGGAGACCAATTTTACACCCTCATAATAATGAGGAGACCAATTTCAAACCCTCATAATAATGGGGAGGCCAATTTTACACCCTCATAATAATGGGGAAGCCAATTTTACACCCCCATAATAATGAGGAGACCAATTTTACACTCTCATAATAATGGGGAGACCAATTTTACACCCTCATAATAATGAGGAGACCAATTTTACACCCACATAATAATGGGGAGACCAATTTTACACCCTCATAATAATGAGGAGACCAATTTTACACCCTCATAATAATGGGGAGACCAATTTTACACCCTCATAATAATGAGGAG
This sequence comes from Caprella mutica, assembly GCA_947561585.1. Taxonomy (NCBI): domain Eukaryota; kingdom Metazoa; phylum Arthropoda; class Malacostraca; order Amphipoda; family Caprellidae; genus Caprella; species Caprella mutica. Next base: position 38,903 of record CANNZV010004164.1, read on the forward strand.
ACCAATTTTACACCCTCATAATAATGGGGAGGCCAATTTTACACCCCCATAATAATGAGGAGGCCAATTTTACACCCTCATAATAATGGGGAGGCCAATTTTACTCCCTTATAATAATGGGGAGGCCAATTTTACACCCTCATAATAATGAAGAGGCCAATTTTACACCCTCATAATAATGAGGAGGCCAATTTTACACCCTAATGATAATGAGGAGGCCAATTTACACCCAAATAATAATGAGGAGGCCAATTTACACCCTAATAATAATGAGGAGGCCAATTCACACCCTAATAATAATGAGGAGGCCAATTTACACACTAATAAAAATGAGGAGGTCAATTTTACACCCTATTAATAATGAGGAGGTCAATTTTACACCCTAATGATAATGAGGAGGCCAATTTACACCCAATTAATAATGAGGAGGCCAATTTACACCCTATTAATAATGAGGAGGCCAATTTACACCCTATTAATAATGAGGAGGCCAATTTACACCCTATTAATAATGAGGAGGCCAATTTTACACCCTAATGATAATGAGGAGGCCAATTTACAGCCTATTAATAATGAGGAGGCCAATTTACACCCAATTAATAATAAGGAGGCCAATTTACACCCTATTAATAATGAGGAGGCCAATTTACACCCTATTAATAATGAGGAAGTCAATTTCACACCCTAATGATAATGAGGAGGCCAATTTACACCCTATTAATAATGAGGAGGCCAATTTACACATTAATAATGAGGAGGCTAATTTTACACCCTCATAATAATGGGGAGACCAATTTTACACCCTCATAATAATGAGGAGACCAATTTTACACCCTCATAATAATGGGGAGACCAATTTTACACCCTCATAATAATGAGGAGACCAATTTTACACCCTCATAATAATGGGGAGGCCAATTTTACAACCCCATAATAATGGGGAAGCCAATTTTACACCCTCATAATAATGAGGAGACCAATTTTACACCCTCATAATAATGGGGAGACCAATTTTACACCCTCATAATAATGAGGAGACCAATTTTACACCCTCATAATAATGGGGAGGCCAATTTTACACCCTCATAATAATGAAGAGGCCAATTTTACTCCCTCATAATAATGGGGAGGCCAATTTTACACCCTCATCATAACGAAGAGGCCAATTTAACACCCTCATAATAATGAAGAGGCCAATTTTACACCCGCATAATAATGAGGAGACCAATTTTACACCCTCATAATAATGAGGAGACCAATTTTACACCCTCATAATAATGAGGAGACCAATTTTACACCCTCATAATAATGGGGAGGCCAATTTTACACCCTCATCATAACGAAGAGGCCAATTTAACACCCTCATAATAATGAGGAGACCAATTTTACACCCTCATAATAATGGGGAGGCCAATTTTACACCCTCATCATAACGAAGAGGCCAATTTAACACCCTCATAATAATGAAGAGGCCAATTTTACACCCTCATAAAAATGAGGAGACCAATTTTACACCCTCATAATAATGAGGAGACCAATTTTACACCCTCATAATAATGGGGAAGCCAATTTTACACCCCCATAATAATGAGGAGACCAATTTTACACTCTCATAATAATGGGGAGACCAATTTTACACCCTCATAATAATGAGGAGACCAATTTTACACCCACATAATAATGGGGAGACCAATTTTACACCCTCATAATAATGGGGAGACCAATTTTACACCCTCATAATAATGAGGAGACCAATTTTACACCCTCATAATAATGGGGAGGCCAATTTTACACCCCCATAATAATGGGGAAGCCAATTTTACACCCTCATAATAATGGGGAGACTAATTGTACACCCTCATAATAATGAAGAGGCCAATTTTACTCCCTCATAATAATGAGGAGGCCAATTTTACACCCCCATAATAATGAGGAGGCCAATTTTACACCCTCATAATAATGGGGAGGCCAATTTTACACCCTCATAATAATGGGGAGGCCAATTTTACTCGCTCATAATAATGGGGAGGCCAATTTTACACCCTCATAATAATGAAGAGGCCAATTTCACACCCTCATAATAATGAGGAGGCCAATTTTACACCCTAATGATAATGAGGAGGCCAATTTACACCCAAATAATAATGAGGAGGCCAATTTACACCCTAATAATAATGAGGAGGCCAATTTACACCCTAATAATAATGAGGAGGCCAATTTACACCCTCATAATAATGAGGAGGCCAATTTACTCCCTCATAATAATGAGGAAGCCAATTTTACACCCTAATAATAATTAGGAGGCCAATTTACACACTAATAAAAATGAGGAGGTCAATTTTACACCCTAATGATAATGAGGAGGCCAATTTACACCCATATAATAATGAGGAGGCCAATTTACACCCTAATAATAATGAGGAGGCCAATTTTACACCCTAATAATAATTAGGAGGCCAATTTACACACTAATAAAAATGAGGAGGCCAATTTACTCCCTCATAATAATGAAGAGGCCAATTTACTCCCTCATAATAATGAAGAGGCCAATTTTACACCCTAATATTAATGAGGAGGCCAATTTACACCCAATTAATAATGAGGAGGCCAATTTACACCCTATTAATAATGAGGAGGCCAATTTACACCCTATTAATAATGAGGAAGTCAATTTTACACCCTAATGATAATGAGGAGGCCAATTTACACTCTATTAATAATGAGGAGGCCAATTTACACCCTATTAATAAAGAGGAGGCCAATTTACACATTAATAATGAGGAGGCCAATTTACACCCTATTAATAATGAGGAGGCCAATTTACACCCAATTAATAATGAGGAGGCCAATGTACACCCTATTAATAATGAGGAGGCCAATTTACACCCTATTAATAATGAGGAGGCCAATTTACACCCTATTAATAATGAGGAGGCCAATTTACACCCTATTAATAATGAGGAGGCAAATTTTACACCCTCATAATAATGGGGAGGCCAATTTTACACCCTCATAATAATGAAGAGGCCAATTTTACTCCCTCATAATAATGGGGAGGCCAATTTTACACCCTCATCATAACGAAGAGGCCAATTTAACACCCTCATAATAATGAAGAGGCCAATTTTACACCCGCATAATAATGAGGAGACCAATTTTACACCCTCATAATAATGAGGAGACCAATTTTACACCCTCATAATAATGAGGAGACCAATTTTACACCTCATAATAATGGGGAGACCAATTTTACACCCTCATAATAATGAGGAGACCAATTTTACACCCTCATAATAATGGGGAGGCCAATTTTACACCCTCATCATAACGAAGAGGCCAATTTAACACCCTCATAATAATGAAGAGGCCAATTTTACACCCGCATAATAATAAGGAGACCAATTTTACACCCTCATAATAATGAGGAGACCAATTTTACACCCTCATAATAATGGGGAGGCCAATTTTACACCCTCATCATAACGAAGAGGCCAATTTAACACCCTCATAATAATGAAGAGGCCAATTTTACACCCTCATAATAATGAGGAGACCAATTTTACACCCTCATAATAATGAGGAGACCAATTTTACACCCTCATAATAATGAGGAGACCAATTTTACACCCTCATAATAATGGGGAGGCCAATTTTACACCCTCATAATAATGGGGAAGCCAATTTTACACCCCCATAATAATGAGGAGACCAATTTTACACTCTCATAATAATGGGGAGACCAATTTTACACCCTCATAATAATGAGGAGACCAATTTTACACCCACATAATAATGGGGAGACCAATTTTACACCCTCATAATAATGAGGAGACCAATTTTACACCCTCATAATAATGGGGAGACCAATTTTACACCCTCATAATAATGAGGAGACCAATTTTACACCCTCATAATAATGGGGAGGCCAATTTTACACCCCCATAATAATGAGGAGGCCAATTTTACACCCTCATAATAATGGGGAGGCCAATTTTACTCCCTTATAATAATGGGGAGGCCAATTTTACACCCTCATAATAATGAAGAGGCCAATTTTACACCCTCATAATAATGAGGAGGCCAATTTTACACCCTAATGATAATGAGGAGGCCAATTTACACCCAAATAATAATGAGGAGGCCAATTTACACCCTAATAATAATGAGGAGGCCAATTCACACCCTAATAATAATGAGGAGGCCAATTTACACACTAATAAAAATGAGGAGGTCAATTTTACACCCTATTAATAATGAGGAGGTCAATTTTACACCCTAATGATAATGAGGAGGCCAATTTACACCCAATTAATAATGAGGAGGCCAATTTACACCCTATTAATAATGAGGAGGCCAATTTACACCCTATTAATAATGAGGAGGCCAATTTACACCCTATTAATAATGAGGAGGCCAATTTTACACCCTAATGATAATGAGGAGGCCAATTTACAGCCTATTAATAATGAGGAGGCCAATTTACACCCAATTAATAATAAGGAGGCCAATTTACACCCTATTAATAATGAGGAGGCCAATTTACACCCTATTAATAATGAGGAAGTCAATTTTACACCCTAATGATAATGAGGAGGCCAATTTACACCCTATTAATAATGAGGAGGCCAATTTACACATTAATAATGAGGAGGCTAATTTACACCCTATTAATAATGAGGAGGCCAATTTACACCCTATTAATAATGAGGAGGCCAATTTTACACCCTAATGATAATGAGGAGGCCAATTTACACCCAAATAATAATGAGGAGGCCAATTTACACCCAATTAATAATAAGGAGGCCAATTTACACCCTATTAATAATGAAGAGGCCAATTTACACCCTATTAATAATTAGGAGGCCAATTTTACACCCTAATGATAATGAGGAGGCCAATTTACACCCTATTAATAATGAGGAGGCCAATTTACACCCTATTAATAATGAGGAGGCTAATTTACACCCTATTAATAATGAGGAGGCCAATTTACACCCAATTAATAATGAGGAGGCCAATTTACACCCTATTAATAATGAGGAGGCCAATTTACACCCTATTAATAATGAGGAGGCCAATTTACACCCAATTAATAATGAGGAGGCCAATTTACACCCTATTAATAATGAGGAGTCCAATTTACACCCTATTAATAATGAGGAGGCCAATTTACACCCTATTAATAATGAGGAGGCCAATTTACACCCTATTATTAATGAGGAGGCCAATTTACACCCTATTAATAATGAGGAGGCCAATTTACACCCTATTATTAATGAGGAGGCCAATTTACACCCTATTAATAATGAGGAGGCCAATTTACACCCTATTAATAATGAGGAGGCCAATTTACACCCTATTAATAATGAGGAGGCCAATTTACACCCTATTATTAATGAGGAGGCCAATTTACACCCTATTATTAATGAGGAGGCCAATTTACACCCTATTAATAATGAGGAGGCCAATTTACACCCTATTAATAATGAAGAGGCCAATTTACACCCTATTAATAATGAGGAGGCCAATTTACACCCTATTAATAATGAGGAGGCCAATTTACACCCTATTAATAATGAGGAGGCAAATTAAACAATTTTCGACCCATAATATTAAGGAGGCAAATTTTCCATCTTTGACATTTCCATGCTGATAATTTCCTTTACCTACGTAACACTGCATTAATTACTTCAATAACTACTTCAGGCATAGCACTACACAGCACCACTTCATTCTTAATTACTTCAGGAATAGCACTACACAGTACCACTTCATTCTTAACTACATAGGAATAACACTACACAGCACCACTTCATTCTTAACTACATAGGAATAGCACTACACAGTACCACTTCATTCTTAACTACATAGGAATAGCACTACACAGTACCACTTCATTCTTAACTACATAGGAATAGCACTACACAGCACCACTTCATTCTTAACTACATAGGAATAACACTACACAGTACCACTTCATTCTTAACTACATAGGAATAACACTACACAGCACCACTTCATTCTTAACTACATAGGAATAACACTACACAGCACCACTTCATTCTTAACTACATAGGAATAGCACTACACAGCACCACTTCATTCTTAACTACATAGGAATAACACTACACAGTGCCACTTCATTCTTAACTACATAGGAATAGCACTACACAGTACCACTTCATTCTTAACTACATAGTAATAGCACTACACAGCACCACTTCATTCTTAACTACATAGGAATAGCACTACACAGCACCACTTCATTCTTAACTACATAGGAATAACACTACACAGCACCACTTCATTCTTAACTACATAGGAATAGCACTACACAGTACCACTTCATTCTTAACTACATAGGAATAGCACTACACAGTACCACTTCATTCTTAACTACATAGGAATAGCACTACACAGTACCACTTCATTCTTAACTACATAGGAATAACACTACACAGTACCACAGTAAGTTTCCACCACAGACAATCGTGTGTACTATCAGGCGGTGGGAGGGGTAATACCTACCAGTAATGTGAGGCTTAAAAGAAGGGGGGAGGGGGGTTATACGCAACCTATGACCAACTCATATTAATTAATAGTGAAAATAATAAATATTGAGGTAATGGAAAAGACATATAATTAGTTCCTTAGGATGAGGTCAGATTATCAAACGGTTCCACAATTTCGATCAGAGAAGAAAAACTACATACTGGACATTTTTACTGGTTATTTAGTTTGGTATCCATGATATCTAGGTATCATGGATACCAAAGGAAATAACCAGTGAAAAGGCTGAATTATATAATATTTCGTACTATGATCGAAAATTTGGAGCCGTTTGATAATCTGAACAAACAGAGAGTATTTTAAATATCTATTATAATCTTTGTTTGCTATATTGGACTATCACATATAGTTACTGATCTATTTTACCACTGCCACTATAAAGTTATTTCCCCATTCCTCATCAGGTCTTCTATATATATGGGAAATATATTTCCTTCATCAGGTCTAGCAGTTTAGCAGGCAGTTCGGCAGCCGGATGGCCGGTTGAAGGTAGGAGGGGGGAAGGGGAGGGGTGGTGTGTGTTCCATTCGCCAGTAGTCGTCTATAATGTAGAGGAGAAAAGGAACACTGTGGCACACGGTGTCAGTGCGCCACAGAGAGAATGGTGTCAGTGCGCCATGGAGAGAATGGTGTCAGTGCGCCACAGAGAGAATGGTGTCAGTGCGTCATAGAGAGAATGGTGTCAGTGCGCCATGGAGAGAATGGTGTCAGTGCGCCATAGAGAGAATGGTGTCAGTGCGCCACAGAGAGAATGGTGTCAGTGCGCCATGGAGAGAATGGTGTCAGTGCACCATAGAGAGAATGGTGTCAGTGCGCCATGGAGAGAATGGTGTCAGTGCGCCATGGAGAGAATGGTGTCAGTGCCCCATGGAAAGAATGGTGTCAGTGCGCCATGGAGAGAATGGTGTCAGTGCGCCATGGAGAGAATGGTGTCAGTGCGCCATGGAGAGAATGGTGTCAGTGCGCCACAGAGAGAATGGTGTCAGTGCGCCATGGAGAGAATGGTGTCAGTGCACCATAGAGAGAATGGTGTCAGTGCGCCATGGAGAGAATGGTGTCAGTGCGCCATGGAGAGAATGGTATCAGTGCGCCATGGAGAGAATGGTGTCAGTGCGCCATGGAGAGAATTGTGTCAGTGCGCCATGGAGAGAATGGTGTCAGTGCGCCACAGAGAGAATGGTGTCAGTGCGCCACAGAGAGAATGGTGTCAGTGCGCCACAGAGAGAATGGTGTCAGTGCACCATAGAGAGAATGGTGTCAGTGCGCCACAGAGAGAATGGTGTCAGTGCGCCACAGAGAGAATGGTGTCAGTGCGCCATAGAGAGAATGGTGTCAGTGCGCCATAGAGAGAATGGTGTCAGTGCGCCATAGAGAGAATGGTCTTCTTTAAGCCACTACAGTGACTAGACATATAAACTATACAGTTTCCATAACTTCCAAATACATCTAGTATTAAATAACAATAATTTCCATAGTTCTCATTACTATAAAGTACTATTTCCTATACTATATTATAAAGTATTATTTCCCATAGTATAAAGTATTATTTCCAGTTACACTTTTCGCCTGCACATTTCGATAGGAAGAAAGAGCACATTTAAATGAATTCTAGCGACTAATGGATATCACTTAGCAGGTATAGATGTACACTGGAGATAGTAGTTATAAAGTACGTACATGTGCAGTAATTCAGTACGTTGGTGTAGGCTAAGTTACCAACTATCTAACACTTATGCATTTTCGATCATGTGGGAAAAGAAATACAATTTAACATTTTAACTTGATTAGTATCCCTGATAGTTGTAGGTATCATAGATACCAATTTTTTTAATATTTATTATATATTTATTTATTACAGACTTAAATCATGTTTGAAAATGTTTAACCGACCGAAAATTCGTGACTATAGACTCCACGGTATCAATTATTTTCTTCTATATTTGATGAACTTTATAACTCTACACACAATTTTTCAATTTTAATTATGAACATGTGCCCGGGCCGAAACTAGTATTTAAATTTGAGAAACAAATAGCTATCTAAAAACATAAATTTGTCCCAAATTAGGTTTGAGAACCCAATTTTCGGATCACCTGTAGAATTCGCACTCCATGTTCACCCCTGTACAATCCGCACTACAATTTCACTCCTGTATAATATGCACCCCAATGATTTCACTCCTGTACAATCTGCACCCCAATGATTTCACTCCTGTATAATATGCACCCCAATGATTTCACTCCTGTACAATCCGCACCCCAATGATTTCACTCCTGTACAATCCGCACCCCAATGATTTCTCTCCTGTATAATCCGCACCCCAATGATTTCTCTCCTGTATAATCCGCACTACAATGATTTCCCTCCTGTACAATCCGCACCCCAATGATTTCACTCCTGTACAATCCGCACCCCAATGATTTCACTCCTGTACAATCTGCACCCCAATGATTTCCCTCCTGTACGATCCGCACCCCAATGATCTCACTACTGTACAATCCGCACCCCAATGATTTCACTTCTGTACAATCTGCACCCCAATGATTTCACTCCTGTACAATCTGCACCCCAATGATTTCACTCCTGTATAATATGCACCCCAATGATTTCACTCCTGTACAATCCACACCCCAATGATTTCCCTCCTGTATAATCCGCACTACAATGATTTCACTCCTGTACAATCCGCACCCCAATGATCTCACTACTGTACAATCCGCACCCCAATGATTTCACTCCTGTACAATCTGCACCCCAATGATTTCACTACTGTATAATATGCACCCCAATGATTTCACTCCTGTACAATCAGCACCCCAATGATTTCACTCCTGTACAATCCGCACCCCAATGATTTCACTCCTGTACAATCCAAACCCCAATGATTTCCCTCCTGTGTAATCCGCACCCCAATGATTTCACTCCTGTACAATCCGCACCCCAATGATCTCACTACTGTACAATCCGCACCCCAATGATTTCACTCCTGTACAATCTGCACCCCAATGATTTCCCTCCTGTACGATCCGCACCCCAATGATCTCACTACTGTACAATCCGCACCCCAATGATTTCACTCCTGTACAATCTGCACCCCAATGATTTCACTCATGTACAATCTGCACCCCAATGATTTCACTCCTGTATAATATGCACCCCAATGATTTCACTCCTGTACAATCCGCACCCCAATGATTTCCCTCCTGTATAATCCGCACTACAATGATTTCACTCCTGTACAATCCGCACCCCAATGATCTCACTACTGTACAATCCGCACCCCAATGATTTCACTCCTGTACAATCTGCACCCCAATGATTTCACTACTGTACAATCCGCACCCCAATGATTTCACTCCTGTACAATCCAAACCCCAATGATTTCCCTCCTGTGTAATCCGCACCCCAATGATTTCACTCCTGTACAATCCGCACCCCAATGATCTCACTACTGTACAATCTGCACCCCAATGATTTCACTCCTGTACAATCTGCACCCCAATGATTTCCCTCCTGTATAATCCACACCCCAATGATTTCCCTCCTGTACAATCCGCACCCCAATGATTTCACTCCTGTACAATCTGCACCCCAATGATTTCCCTCCTGTACGATCCGCACCCCAATGATCTCACTACTGTACAATCTGCACCCCAATGATTTCCCTCCTGTACGATCCGCACCCCAATGATCTCACTACTGTACAATCCGCACCCCAATGATTTCACTCCTGTACAATCTGCACCCCAATGATTTCACTCATGTACAATCTGCACCCCAATGATTTTACTCCTGTACAATCCGCACCCCAATGATTTCACTCCTGTACAATCCGCACCCCAATGATTTCACTCCTGTACAATCCGAACCTCCATGATTTCACTCCTGTACAATCCACACCCCAATGATTTCACTCCTGTACAATCCGCACCCCAATGATTTCACTCCTGTACAATCCGCACCTCCATGATTTCATTCCTGTACAATCCACACCCCAATGATTTCACTCCTGTACAATCTGCACCCCAATGATTTCCCTCCTGTACAATCTGCACCCCAATGATTTTACTCCTGTACAATCCGCACCTCCATGATTTCACTCCTGTACAATCCAAACCCCAATGATTTCACTCCTGTACAATCCACACCCCAATGATTTCACTCCTGTACAATCCGCACCCCAATGATTTCACTCCTGTACAATCCACACCCCAATGATTTCACTCCTGTACAATCTGCACCCCAATGATTTCACTCCTGTACAATCTGCACCCCAATGATTTCACTCCTGTACAATCTGCACCCCAATGATTTTACTCCTGTACAATCCGCACCTCCATGATTTCACTCCTGTACAATCCTCACCCCAATGATTTCCCTCCTGTACGATCCGCACCCCAATGATCTCACTACTTTACAATCCGCACCCCAATGATTTCACTCCTGTACAATCTGCACCCCAATGATTTCACTACTGTATAATATGCACCCAATGATTTCACTCCTGTACAATCTGCACCCCAATGATTTCACTCCTGTACAATCTGCACCCCAATGATTTCACTATTGTATAATATGCACCCCAATGATTTCACTCCTGTACAATCTGCAACCCAATGATTTCACTCCTGTACAATCCGCACCCCAATGATTTTACTCCTGTACAATCCACACATCAATGATTTCACCCCCGATCATGAGCCCCCTTCCCGGTCATGAGCCCCCTTCCCGGTCATGAGCCCCTTCCCCCCGGTTTTTTAATTCTTAGTTACCTTTATTATTTAATCTTTTGTAGTTCATTACTGATTAAACATAAAATATATGTATATCGGGGGGCGTGCCGCCCCCGAACCCCCCTGCCATGTCAATAAACAATCATGAAGTGTGCAGTACAACAAACTATCGGATACAACAAAATACATTAGCAACTCTCAGTTATTTCTATGTAAGTAGTTCTTTATTTGTTTAACTAGGTAAATAAGGATTAAAAACAGCGATGGGGGCTCGTGACCGGGCTTACGACCTAGGGGGGCTCATGACCGGGAGGGGGGGGGGTTCATGACCGGGAGACTCTTGACCGTATACCCCGTATAATCTGCACCCCAATGATTTCACTCCTGTACAATCCGCACTACAATTTCACTCCTGTATAATCCACACCCCAATGATTTTTAGGTTCGTCACTACCTAAACTGTATTAGTTAAAATTGATCTTACAGACGAAAGTTTACGTAAGACTTATTTGTCCTTTTTGTTAACTCTCATAATAATTTAAATACATTCATCAGTCTAGTTCAAATGGAGTCAACGAACTAACTTTTCCCAAATCAATTCCATATTTGCCATAGACTACAACATCCAAAGAATTAAAAGACTCGACAGTTTATCTTTTAAATGTTTTTAGAACAATTCAGCAATTTTGTCAAATAAAAATTTAAAAAATTATCCGATACAACAATTGCTGATACTCTGACCACGAGAATAATGATTTATACATGTATCCACATTAATTATAAGTTGTAATGATCACTTTACACTTTTAGTTCCAAAACAATTATTAATTACAAAGAAAATCATGTTCTATAGATGGACAAATGAAGATAGCCCAATTATAAGATATAGAACATTCCTGTCCTGCAGAATTAGCTACAACCTACACGTATTTTGACCTGGCACATGTCAAACTTTTGGGTCGTGTTGATTCATTTTAACCGAATGTCCCTTTCTTGAATAACTTATTATAAAATTTAAATAAGAAATATATTGTCATATCAAACATAATGTCATCCAGTTCAAAATGCTGATAGGAAGGAAAACCTAGCTATGGCTTCTTTTCAGTACCTACTGCAGATCTATTTCAGGGTATACATGATCTTTCTAAACAAACACAATTTGATCATGATATATGATGATTGATATAGGTTCTAAAATCCTAGATTATTGATGAGTATGAAATCATGGTCATTTCGAACCTATCAACCATGATAGAAATTAGAATGCCAAATATCTTTATCGTCCAGATTGCTGTAAGAAACTATTTTTTTTTTCACGAAAGCCCTTGTTCTTTAGTTTGGAGAAAAAGCAAAGTGCATGTTCTGTTTCTTGTTCTTGTGTCGTCAACTATAGTCCATGATCTAGTTATGAAAGTAATTAAGGTTATATTTATCAAAATTTTTGAAATTTTCAGAAATGTTCTTGGTGACAATTTCCATGAGAATTTAATCAATGTGGGTACCGATATACACAAGTTCTGTGGGATCTGTGCAAACCCGAGATCCTTATTAGGAATATCTTTCTTGTTGAAGAAGTATCCCTTATTCGGATTCCCTGTATTTGGTACTTAAAACTAAATTTCAAACTATGTTCTATAGTCTGAAGTGTGAGTTTAGCTTAGTAGGATTTGAAACCTTGCAGTAATCTTGTTTTTATTGTCTTAACTTTGAATATCTAGAAATCAAGTTCAAAACTAAAACGTGTATTTTTGTAGAATATTCCTATAGGCTCATCGGCAGTCAATTTAAATTCTTTGATTTATTGCATTTATCTTTTCTAAAATGATCGAAACATTATAAGTTCTGTAAATAAATTATTTCATCAATTGACTTTTTTTCTTGAACACGAAAAGAGGAAATTGTAAAGATATCATTCTTGTTTCTGTATGATTGAAATATATAAAGAATCACTAATTGAAGCCAAAAAATGACTACAATTCTTCAATAAATAACCGTTCTTTCGTCTATTTCGAAGTGATTCAACCTAGTTCTTGTTCTAGGTATCAGTGGCTACTCTGCCTAACTAACTGTTATGTTAAACTACACAATTACGAAAAAAAGACTAATATAATGTAATTTCAGTTTCCTTTATCTAAAATTATCTTCTAAACCTGCTTCTTTTGTTTAAACAAATATCGAGTATTATTACATTCTCTCTACTATTTACTAAAAATCTTAAAGAGAACATTAATTCCTGTTTATTCATTTTCTTCAAATTCATCCATGTGAATCGTTATCAGATTGGTTCTTTTTAAATATTGTATATATACAGGATACGAAAAAACCAATGGATTTTTTTTTCACAAGCTCAAAAATAATGGTCAAATCTATTTTATAAATAGGAAATGAGAACTGTATATTATCAGAGGTTTATCTTCTAGATTTTGATATTTTTAAAATGTGACCCTTAAATTACCCTCAGGCGACAAATATGTACTCTTTTAAGTGATGTATTTTGCGACTTTTTTTTTTTTTTGAGATATTTTCATTAAACGATTGGTTGGTTGTGTACTCTTTCATATATTAGCTTGTATTAGTTATGCAAAATTGTGAATTTTTAAAATAAAATTCCTTTTTCATTATTTTTAAATATTACAAGAATATCACAAAAAATCATGTTTTCTCAAGATCAAATTATTTAGGGCATAGACGGAAAAAATATAGTGTAATACAGCCTGAAATGAGTCACAACGCTTAGTTATTATCGAGGTTCATCAAATAAATGAAAAGTATGAAACATTCACATTTAAAGCAAGAGTCAGTTGAATTTATTTTAGTTGGTATCCATGATACCTGCAGGTATCATGGATACCAACTAAAATAAATAATAATTATATCGTTTTTTCCTACATGATTCAAAAATCTCGGTGGTGGAAAATCTTAAAAACCCTGCGTGTGTACGGCCCTTAGGAGAGTTGATGAGAAAGTTGAACTACCAAATGGTCATGAGCTAGAAAATATCACGGGAATTAAAGGTCCTCTCCACTCTAATTTAAAAAAATTCTGGTATTGCTTTAAATTTGTAGAGCTAAGGTTATATAACATATCGCAGTAAACAGAATTGAAATTGATCAAGTATTCTGTTCACAATTAATTATATAAGAAATATTCGCATTTCGTTTTTTTCTCATTCTGAGATTCATAATTTCATTAGAAGAAAAAGCCACCCGTATACTTGAGTAGGATGTTCGTTCGTATATACATAGCGCATACCTATTCAAAATTTCAAATCACAGATCTGCGTTCAAATAGAAAGTGTATAAAAATTAACAGTTCTCAATATCGGAATGTTATGATATATGAAGACGATTAGTAAGAAATACTTAATTAGGTAATTGAATTCTTTATATGGATCCATTGTCTTAGAACTACTCTATTACGATAAATATTAAAGTGAATCTTAGAATACCTACCGTAACGTACGCGGATAGGGCGGATTATGGATACGCTGAGACCGGCCTAGCTATGCTAGAGCCTAGTACCTATAATATTAAAGTTAGGTAACAGTAAATCTGAGTAAGGCAGGGTTTCTTTTCTTTGCTTGAAATTCAGAGGTGTAGTAGAAAGAACGGAAAAAAAAATCTTAGATTACATATTATAACAAAACTATAAAACTAAATTTGAAATGGTTTGCAGTCTTATTATCAGTAACATTAGTTCTAATGCATAGAGAAATAAAAAAAATAGAGTGGAGGGAACCTTTAAAATTATGACCCTTCAAAAAACACTGATAACAAAACTCCAAAACAAAAATATAAGACGAGGGTAAATGTTTTTCTATTATATTTTTTTTGTCTGTTCGACCGCTATAACTTATGATTGGGAGAAGTCTAATACAGACTTTCAAGATTCATTTAAAACAGTTTCAGAAATGGAAACTTTAAAAAAAATTTCTACAATAGGTAATCAATTTTTTGTGCAAACAAATATTTGTAAAAAAGTAATTAATTTTTATAGCTATCATATATTGGTTTCATTAGTTAGACTCATGGAGTGTTAGACAAAAGATATTATACTACATTTACAATAAGATACACTACTCTCGACAATTCTGGTTTCAAAAGCGGGAACTAGAATTGAAATTTAGTAAGGACAATCGAGGTATGTTGTGTGTGTGACGTCATAACAGCAACACTTAAAATCATATTTAAAACAATTGAAGAAGGTGAATTTGTAAAAAAACTAGTTATTGATTTGCATAATATAATAAATAAATATATATTAAATAAATTATTTAACATGCCAAACCCCTAATTTTCTCTTTAAATTTGTCCCCTTGCTTATGTCACGTCACAAATCAGTCAATTGTCGCAACCTATCAATATTAGTATTCCTCACGGTACAGGAACATAATCGGGTATAGTACCAGCAGACGACACAAAAATATGACGTCACCACAACAACACATTCCTTGTTTGTGACCGAGTGGCTTATAATTCCTCGTATTTGCATGTTAATATCGAGAAGTTTGAAGTCATTTTATAAGGGTTTGGTACAAAAGAAAAGCGAAAATGGCGATTGAATCTCAAAGTTGAATATATAGATATAATTCAGGTGTGTTTTTATTGTTAATTTCTTTAACTTATCTATAAAAAATAGGGTCTTGAAAATATGCTACCTAGGAGCGTAAAGTAGTGCTAGTTAACTGCTAAATTGTAGTTCCTATGAATAACAAATAAGGAAAAAAATAATGGAATACAATTTAACCAATGCCTAGTTAGTAATTGATCAGAAAAAAATTAAATTTAGAAGTGCTAAGTTTAAGTAGGTTTTCCCATATTTCAAAGTGTGGTCAGAATCGCCATTTCCAGTCATCCGGTGGTCACGTCAAACTATAGATTCTATCAGCTGATTACCATACCCTATGTTACTGTATCCTGGTATTCCTAGTAGGGTAGGTATTGAAGAGTAAAGCTTTGTGAGCTGCTGTCACAAATCGAGTAATATGTGACCCTGACGTTAACAGGCAACACACTTAAATAGAAAATTAAGGTTAAGCAGTGTGAATAACATGAATGTATTCATCACTATTTTCTTAAATATGATTTTAGAGTGTTGCTGTTATGACGTCACTCAAACAACATATCTCGATTGTCCTTACTATATTTCAATTCTATTTCCAACTTTCGAAACCAGGTGGCAGAGAAAATGGAAATTGTTGAGAGTAGTGTATCTTATTGTAGTATAATATCTTTGGTTAGACGGTCAATTTGGCCTCCTAGCTTCCTCGTCTTACACTAGCATAAAGGACTTTCTGTTTTATAGATTCTGTAAACTAAAGCATGAACTTCACTTCATATTAAATAACGAAGTTCGGAAAGCTTCTCTAGAAAAGGCATTGCAGGATATATCTTAAGAAAAGTTGTTGTGATGCAGAATAATATTCTGAAATTAGACTTCAGGGTATAATTCGTTCTAAAGCTACAATAATTGATTGATATACAGGGTGTCCGATACTTTTGTTGCCAAACTATAAAATAAGGTAGTGATCGTCGAAATAAACACTTTTTATTTTATGAAGGTATGGTCTAAAATGCTTAGTTAAAGAGTTACAAGGTTAGGAAAGTAGTATCTGTACCATTTATTATTATTAGTTAACATTATTTTTTTGATGTTACAATAAGAAACAAACATTTTTAACAGTAATTATTAGGAGCACAAGAAACATAATCTTAAATTAGGTTACATGTTTACAAAATGTGTTCAAATTGTCGCCCATTTGTTGCGATGCAGGCGTTCAAACGATTGTCCAATGATTGGCGGACGCGAGCAAAGACACCAGGAGTTCACGATTCTGCAGATCAGATCCTGTTCGGATTGAATCGGTGTTTCATAAACCAAACCTAATTTAAGATTATGTTTTTTTGCTCATAATGATTACCGTTAAAAAGACGTTTTGCTTATCGCATTAAAAAATTACTGTTAACTAATAATAATAAATGGTAAAGATTGTACTTCCCTAACCTTGTTACTCTTTAACTAAGCATTTTAGACCATACCTTCATAGAATAAAAAGTGTTTATTTCGACGATCGCTACCTTATGCTACAGTTAAGCATCAAGACATTCTTAATGCAGACAAAGATTTCGTCAGCATCAAGAATGGTCAGAAGAATTAGGTTTAAATTAAATTCCTTTATAAACTCTATTATATTGGATGACTAAATTTAGACAGGTCCAAAATGAAGCCATAGTTTTATGCAACTCACTGATATTTTTGTGCTGAATGTGATAAACTTTACTCATGATGATTCTCCATAGAAATAAATCACAAGGTGTAAGATAAGGTGATTTGGGGGCCACTTAATTTCATGTAGAAATCTGGAGCACCGACAGTTGGGACCAAGACAATTGAGCCCAGGACAATTGAGCCCATAAAAAGTTGTAACAGCAGACATAATAAAATATTTATCTTTAACTTATTGCTTTATCAAGGTTTATTTCGTGGATAGGACCGCCATTTAGATAAAAATAGAAAAAATTCTCTTTTCAAAGCAGGTGTCTGGAGTGACTACAACCGTGTCATGGAAGATCTGGCTAGTACCAATAGTGCAATGGAAGGGTGACACAGAGCAAAACACAGCACGACTCAATATCGTCACCCTATTATCTATAAATTTATACATATAACAAAATTAGAGAAAGATCACGTTGAAAATAAATTTAGGCGCATAAATAATGAAAATCAAGATTGCACTAACAAAGTGAAGTATGTGCGAGCAAATCAGGCCATTTCAACAATCGTCAAAACCTTGATAAAGCTTTAAGTAAAAGTTAAAAATAATATATGAATGCAATGCTTTTAAATACAAAATCTAATCAAACTCTACTTTATTAACTTAATTGAAGACCAATGTTACTGTAATAACAAACTAACACTTTTTTATTGTGTCTGATGTCGTAATTTTTTATGGGCTCAATTGTCCTGGGCTCAATTGTCTTCAGTCCAATTGTCCTGGGCCCATTTGGGTCCAACTGTGGGCTCACGAACCACCTGAACCTCTGCCGATCCACCTGTTTAGAAACTTTTCATTCAGCCACTTTCTGTCGGCATAAAGAATATCTTTTCATTAATCTGGTAAAATCTAAAAAAAAAAAGCAGGCCAAAAAATGAGTCTGAAGTAAATAGAGATGATTATCACCATTACCATTTGTATCAAAGAAAACGGGGCCTAAAATTCCCCCAATCCACATTGTCGCCCACACAGTTGTTCGAGAGGTGAATGAAGTGGCTTCTCTGCTGTCCAGTGAGAGTTACGACAATTATTGCGCGTATATTTACTTCATCGTGATATGAAAAGCGCTTCTTCAGAAAACATTAGCTAGGTGATGAAGGAAATCCAGTGACGCAAAAATTTTGTCCAACATTTCTTCAGCAAATGCCATTCTGTTGAACAGTCTTTTGAGTTAGGATTGTGGACAATTATCATTCATGAATAAGTGTGTTGTATAATAAATAAGATTTTAAAGTTTTGATTTTGTTTTAAAACCAATCGAATTCAAATCGGATCAATATTAAAGAAGTTATTATATTGAAAGGAAGTTTAGAATGTGGAACACTACGACAAAATTTATATAAAATTTTATCGCCTTCGTATAGGTATTGCGAGTAATTTTCCATTAATAGCATAATTTTCCATTAATCGGTTTCTGGAAAAATATAAAATTATCCCATTATGAAATGCGCGTTTCATATATTCTTTTGGACTTATGTATATATATCGTGTATTGTGAAAATTACTTTTGAATTGATTTAGATGCCATTCTTTCTTTTTCTCTGGTGAGCAATATTTTCTTGAGTTTCTAGGATACATTTATTTCAAGTTTTAGATGGCTCGTATAACTTTTCTTTATAGATGGACGATTGCCAGATGGCTTTACTGTTGCCAGGTAGTATAAATTTTTGAACAGTACATCTATTAAATTCATTTCAAGGGAATGAAAAAAAATTAATTTAATGAATACAGTTACAAAACTAGTGGAGAAGAAATAATAGCAATGTTCATATATATTTTTAAAAAAAGTGTACCAAATATTCAATAAAAGTGCCAAAGGTCTATTGTTCATAAACTACCAAAAGAAACAAGAACGATGAAAGTAATTTAAACAGTATTATTATTGTATCAAATCGAAATAATTACTATCAACTTTTAATTGGAATATAAAGGATACAATAATAAAGTTTAATATAAATTCTATTCAATGATGATATTTATTTAATAAACATCTATTTCATCTGACAAAGTAGGTTCTTGTTTTCAATCGCGCACTTTCCAGTAGTTATAATTCGCATGGCATTTTGTGTGTGTGTGTGAGTATAAACATGGTTTTATTTTGTTAATAAAATATATGTTTGAGTGTCTGAGGGGTTGCCATGGAGAACTAGAGAGAAAGAGAGAGAGATTGGAGTCACGCCGACTCTTGTGCCTCCTCGCGAAGCTATACCATCGAACGCGAGAACCGTTCTCTTCTTGCGCGGATGGTCCTGGGGAAGCATTGAATGAGGCCGGGTTAGTTGGGGAGGAATGAAAGAACTCTTCCCCTCACGACCAGGAGATTGGAAGGGTGGTGCGAGTAAAAAGAGGAGAGGGAAGTGTAGGCGGGGCTAGCGGAGGAAACTCTGTGCACAAAGAATCCCAGACTTGGGGCTGAAGAACAAAGAGTTAGTCTGGGATAAAGATAATGTGGGCGGGATAAAGAACTTAATGAAACAAAGTGGGCGGGTGCAAAGAGCTCGGGAGGAGTCATTTTCAACAGTCTAGTCCAGGAAAGTGAGTTTCAGACTATTCGTATTTCTACCTGGAAATTACACTAACTTTGTTGGAGATAACGGTTTGCAATCCAGAGCCCTCTCAGTTTTTTGTTTTGGATCGCTCCCTATTCTTGCCTACATATACCCTCGTGTTTGAAAATGAACACACGAACCAACTCTCTCTCCCTCTATTTGAAAAGCAGGAATTATACGAACTATACACACACTTGATGATTTTGCTGGTCTTTTATTTCATAATTTAGCAATGCTATACCCGATCACTAGATTTACGCTTCGCTATTTATCGAAAAAGTAGCGTGTCAAAAGAATACTGAAAATGTTAAACCTGCGGTTTAAATTACGCCACATTTTGTATTCCATAACAAATAATACATGGTTCCTTTTATCATATGAAGATATGATCCCAGCAACAAATTTCACAGTGTTCATATCTTTAGAAAAATTAGTTAAAAATGAAAATCGGTAATTTATTATTTTGATCCTGAAAAACTATTCACGAAATATGAATATAACTTTTCATTACAAGATTGTATGTAGTTATTCAAAAATATTCGAATGATTTTCAGACAAACCAAATGTGACGTCTTCACCCCATTATAATTAAAAACAATTTATCAATAATATTCTCCAAATCTCCTTATTTAATAATGGTAAATTAACAAAAGTTGAATATAGGTTACTATTCATAACATTCTGAACTGCAATTTTCTATATTCTGCTTGAGGAAAATTCTGTTTCAACTTATAATGATGGAACAATTAATATGCCACTCAAATTAAGAAATCAAACTAACATAAATAACATAAAACGTTCTGCAGTGATTATACGAATAGTTAGACTAGGGTTTTGAGCGTTCCCATGATATAGCAGAGTCTCCCCAGGGAGCTTGCTTGGTAGCAAGTGTGCAGTCGCAGAGAGACTTTCTCACACGGGATAGCTTGCCAAGGAAACGTCCAGATGTTGATGGCTCGGAAACATTTCGACGGATGGCATTCTGGATGGCGATGTTTGTCTGAACCCTATAGGTACTTTATATATCTGAACACTGAATCTTATGAACGCCAACCGAAGATGCATGATGTACAGTTATTTCAGATGTTGTGGTGGTAGTGTCAACAAAATGTAAAAAGCATCTACTTTTTTTCCCTATTACTAATTAAAGTACTGTTAGATAAATGCATCAAGTTAAGGTAAATTACAATTGATAGAAAATATGCAGTAGCTACATCTCAGAATAGTGTAACATAAATTCGAAAAAAGATGCTAAATGTTAATGCTTAAAGTTGATAATGCAAACATGTTCTGTCACGTACAAGCATGTTCAAACACGTACAAACATGTCCAGCCATGTTTAAACATATTTAGTCATGTATAAACATGTTCAGCCCCGTACAAACATGTTCATAGACTTAAAAAAAAGCTCAGAAACGTACAAACATGTCCAGACATGCAAGAATGTTTTTACAGACAGCTTTCACGACTACCCCAATTATTGTTCAGGTCTTAGAACTTTGAAATAATTAGCATGAATATATTTTTTACCATAGAAATATAACCATTGGTAAACTGAATAAAGTGATATTATTATTTTCCCAATGTATCCCATTACAAAATAGTAGATGTCTCTATTTACTCTGTTCTCCTTTAACCTTAGGCATATTCATATCTTCACACACTCACATAGCCTGTTGCACTCACTGCCAATCCCCCGTCGCTATCTATTCTATTACAGTCTACCTTTATAAATAAATAGCTAAAGAAAACGATAGCGCTGCACCAGACTGTGTCGCAGGCTTGACACGGCAAAATATTGCACCTACTTCTAATTAGACGCTGATTTTGTCATGCGCTAAATGTGACTGAAATATTGTTATCATTTTATGAAGAGAAATGTAAAAAGTGCTATTATTAGACTATTAGTAGTATCTAATGCTACTAAAAGTCTAAAAATAAAATAATTAAAATTATATGATATAAATATATACTGATTATCAACACCTGTGTAACAATAGCAATAGCCTATAGATATATTTAACAATGTACTCTAACTATTAACTATGTTACTATAAATTATGTGATGTTAACTATATATATATTGAAATGGTAGTAAGATACGAATTCTATTCAATTTCAGCCCTATTGTTAACATATTTATTAGTAACATTTTTTCTGTCATTTGTTGTATTCAAAACAACACATTTTTAAGCAGAAACAATTTCTTTTTTTAATTCATGATTTGAAAAAGTATCCAAACCACTTTGTTTTTATATTTTTAAATGAAAGTACAAAGATAGTATGGATAAACATAAATAATGATGCGTGATATTTGATATGAAATTACCATCTCAAATCAATGCAAATCATATGAAAAAATACTAGCAATGAAAAATTATACAATTGAGTTTTATTGTAAAAAGAATTGTGAAAACTTTTAAAAATGATTCTTCTTATTTCTTAAGTAGAATTTTTTTGTATCTATTTTAATTAAAGAGTGATTCACATCACGCAGTATGTATAAATATGGATTGAATGAGAATTAAGATAAAGATTGATATTTATAGATATAATAAATAAAAGAGATAATTTAATTTAAGCCACAATGAAAGAACAGAATAAATTAACGCAGTTTTGAAGTTAAAAGTGAGTTTTATCCCCATCCTCAAACTTACCCCTTAGTTTTAGTTCACATTTTGTTTCTTAGAATAACGTAGTTATATGTTCCGTGCAATTTACCGAATTGCACAATCTCGAAAGTGTGCTGCGCGTTTTCAACCCTGGGATGCCCATAGTGTCTGAGAGGCTTGTTTCGGTTGGAATATAGATATAATCTTTGAAAACTTTGCTGCTATTTTGCTGAATCCGGGCTTTAATTGTCCAAGACGTAGTTATGTGAGATCAATGAAAATAGTGCAACATGTTTTGTTTCTATTTAGTTTTATAACATTGTTTTACCAGGTGGAAATCTGGGAC
>CANNZV010004165.1:0-46227 GCA_947561585.1 Caprella mutica
CGTGACTCAGGGGAATTATTTAGTATATTGTATATTGATACTGAATGTAAGAGATTTTGGTCATATGAATAGCCTAATCGACGACAATGGTAACAATGTTAGGCATCAATAAGTTACACCAATAAGGGGGTGAGAATTAAGAGGTACGCGGGGTTTCACAACAATCCCCCGCCCCCATCTCCACCCATTACCATAGTATGTATACTATACAGACCTAATATTCATTATTTATGTATGCTAGATTTATTTATCCCCATTTCAATTACCCCGTGATGGTTGAAGAATAAAACTATTCTGTGATTATTATTTGAATAATATTCAAAATAAAAATAGTTCTACCATATACCTCTTCGTTCTCGATTACTTTCTGCGATAGGTGAGTTACGATTATCGGACGGTTTTTCATCTTTGATATTACAAGAAAAAGTATATACCTAATTAAAAGTTGAATAATTTTTATTATATACTTATTTCTATTTTGATCGAAGAATTAGAACCGTCCAGATAATTTGTAACTTGTCCATGCAAGTAGGTTACATCCACAATCTATTAACGAGGGAAGTTACAGAAATGATTGGCTAATATATATATATAATATATAACAGATTTTTTTAAAGTATTCCTAACTCTGTAATCAAATTAGATTTTTCAACTGTAATTAATTTAAAATAAATGTTATAAGCAGCACAGTTTACAATCACAAAAATAGTAATCCTATTGACTCTCTATCACGGCCAGATCTTATAAGGTTCAACTAGAACTAGATGCTAGCTATTTTTAATTTATATTAATGTAAGTAACTAAAAACTTACCAGAAGTAGGGGGTATGACCTCTGATTGGAATAAAAAGCCATATTGCTGACGTCAAATGGAAAGGAACTCGAAGAAGCAGTCAGAAAAGTAAATGCTCAATGAACATTGAACAATGTCACCTACCACCTGTCGCTACAAGTGCTCAGAGATGCAGAAAAGCTACTCCGTGAATATGCAGTCATTTACCAAGAAATGTGTAGGAGCACCAGTATCTGCATTCACAGACGGAAGATGAAAATGAAAAGGTTATGGAAAATTAATCCTACATACCAGATGAATCTAAAACTTCTTAGTTGAAGAGCATGACTCTAGCGCTATTCTCCAAAACTGAAACTAGTGTTAAAAAATGATAAGCATGGTAAATCTAAAAAAAGATAATCCATATAACAACAGTTCAGACCCCATAGACACCACCTCTTTCTCAAACACTCACCACAGACAATTCAGGATTGAGCCCTGAGGGAAAATATTCATTTATCACCTTCAAAAATTTAATTATCGATGAATGGTAAAAACTTATTTTCTAATGAATAATATATAAACTTAGAAACTGAAATTGCTTGACTGATTCAAAAGTATTATAAATCTGAACTAATACAAACAATATAAAACTAAATCAATATTTGCTACTGGTATTGTGCATAGCTTCCTGTCTTAAGCCTAGGTCACACCGCCCGAACTTTGTTGGGGCGTTCCTTGAGCGATGAAAAAAAAAATCATTACCGCTCGTTACCGTTCACAGATGTTGGTCCCCCGCTTATGTTCCCTCGCCACTCCGAAGGGTTTGAGTTTTTCAATTTTAGTTTATTTTCCATCCGTTCGATGAAAGCTCCAACAAAGTTCTGGTGGTGTGATCTAGGCTTTAGATATCCTTATCTATACATCGAATCGAGCCTTATCTATACATCGAATCGATGGTTCTAAAAAATCAGAAAATTACCAATTCCTCATGCTTTACTACATACTGAAAATATTTTGTTCCGTAGCTTCAGATATTTTCTATTTGATTAAGATTAACAATCAGTGTTGTTAATTAGCCTCCATCGAAAGTTTCAAGAAGGTTTCGACAGCTGCTGCATATGTTCTCCAATGAGGATTGCATTATTATGCACCCAAGTGAAAAATAAAAGATTAACAGAAAAAATAACAAGAGAATGGGAAAGAATCAACCGTAGAGGCCCATGGTTCATCCATAATTAGTTTGGGTGACTGAATATCACTACATTACCATCAAGATGACTTGCACCCGTACAGCGCAGACCTTCGCCACCAATTATAACCTTGACCACCCAATAATTTTCCTTGAATTAGAAATGAACTTTACCTATTCCCGTTCACTCCCAAAATTTGATCAAAACTTTTTTCCTGGTTATTGACCAATAAATGGTCAATACCAAATTTATGGAATTGATTAAATACTATTTCAGTTATAAATGAGATTGACCTTTTACCCAATCTCTCCCAAAAACTAATCAAATGGTTCGTGGTTATTGAGCAATCTTGTCACCGATTATCGGACAATTTAGTTGAAAACTACTAAACACCAAGTATCATATTATTTATTGATTTATTTTTAGTTTTAATATTCCACCTACAAACTCTTTAAATTTGAATTATTAGTTTGATAAAATATACTTGGGTCCACAGTTAAAATTGTTTTCTATGCAGGGGTCCAGAAGAAAACTGCATAGTTTAGACATTTACATGTCAAATATTGACAAAGAAGTGCATATTCCTCGGTTAGCATATATGCACACGTGCATATTATATGGCATATATGCTCTTGAAATATATGCAGAGGACTGCATATATGCAATATGCACAATGTCACATCCCTAGTGATCATTTTGGTAAAAAAATCATCATTGTAACTCAAAAATATACCGCTAGAAAGGCTAAATGTCCTCACGATATACCATTAAATGTACGTACATTACAAGTCCTAAAATGCCTCGCCTGAATTATAGCTTTTTTGAAGTTATGGCACTGTTCTCGCAAACAAGTGATATTTTGTCAGAAAATATATGGTTTCTACATTGAATACAATTTTCACTTCCATGTTCTTTAGAGAACGAATAAACTTATTTATATTATTAATTGATTTTAAGTGATTAACCACTAATTACTTCCTGTGTGTGCCGCAATGTTATCAATCAATTAAGACATATCAATTGAACTTTTTTCAACTTCAATTTTAACGGTACTGGGGAACTTTTTGCTTCTGCAGTTTTTTTGGAACCTAATTGATTGAATTTGTTAACGTTCAATTTTATCGGACCTAATGGATTATATTTATTCAAGTTTTGTTGTTGAACAGGACGATCATATGGTTTCTGGGCTATGTGCTTTCTTTCCTCAAAGTTATCTCTAGTTCTTTTTAATCGCTCTTGGCGATCTAAGATTTCCCTTCTACATTTAGGGTCTCTTCGCTTAATGGAATAGGGCCTGTCATCCTTTACTACTATTTTCTCAATGAAAACGGGCATATCATCTTGTTCATCAAATTTGGGAGGTTGTTCGAATGCCTCAAAGTGCTCATCAGGGTCGTCATCTGATAAGAGAGTTCCTTCTACATCATCATAATGGTTTTCCCTCAAAGAAAATGGTATATTTGTTTTCTAATTTTAGGTACAAAATTATTTTTATGAGTCGTAATGGGATCTTGATCGCTCGCCGTTGTGAGGACTGATGATAAGTCAGGATCCTCATCCTCCGTTTCTGTTATTAATTGTAAACCATTATCAGGAATTTCAGTGTCACCTAAATCCACGATAAAATAGTTAATCTCCTCTTCTATTTTTTCTTCTTCAATCCTTTTTACTTGCAAAGAAGAATATAATTTATACACTAGTGCATGAAAATCAAATGTACATACATTTTTTAAATGAAGGGGAAAATATTTCCATTTCCAATATTCAAACAATGCATTCACATAAATGGAGTCCGCTGTATTCTTTTATACATGAATTCTGTATTTGAAAAGTAAAACATTAATTTAAAATGTTTGCTGATATCAAGCTAGCAGCTGGAATTTATGCAACATAATAACAATTCAAAATATAATAAAAAAGGGGTACTAAACTTTTATATTGCCTTTTTCTCTTTTATTGATAAATCGATAGAAGGACGGTATTAAAAATACTCGTACGTTTTTAGAAGGTGAAATTTCAGGACGAACATATGGATACCCTTTTTTAGATGTAAGTTCTAATATTTTACTTATATTTAACGTGTCCAATTGTCCTCGTCCTAAGTAATTTTAAATTCTTTTCATCTAGTAGACAGGGTTTTTAATTACATGAGTTCTAGGTGGATCTTGCCCACAATGTGATTGATGAACGCATTGGTTACTTTCACAGTCATGGAAGGCGTTAATGAATTCCACGAGTTCCATTCTTTCATCGCCCATGTTTGTATCTGCAAAGAAGAACATAGTTAATATACTACTGCTATTTATCCCTAAGGGGAACGTTTCCCTAAAAGTATAAATAAAGTTTATTAATTAATATACAAATTAAAAATTATCAGGGTTAATGCGTTCATTCAAATGGAGTATTTTTTATTAAGGATATTTTTTCAATTTCACCCTCTCCACCTCCACCCCCAAAAAGCACCCAATTAAGGGGGTACTTTCAGAAGGCATCAATTCATACAATTTTGAAGCAACACACTTGGGATTAATTGCATCTTCTT
Source organism: Caprella mutica (assembly GCA_947561585.1). Lineage (NCBI taxonomy): Eukaryota > Metazoa > Arthropoda > Malacostraca > Amphipoda > Caprellidae > Caprella > Caprella mutica. The sequence goes on from CANNZV010004165.1 coordinate 4,507, forward strand.
CAGAATTTAATTGTCTACAAATTACAGAGTTATTTTAATTAAATTAATTTATGAAAAATTGTGAAAGAATTTTTCTTATTTATTGTCAAAAACATTGATATGTTTACATATATCTCATTATACCTCCTCACACATTGTGACATTGAGAGATTTAAGAAAAACTCGTCTGTAACTTTGTGAGCAATTCATTTATGAAGAAAATGAAACAAACTTTTCGAACACGTGTTTCTGTATAATAATCATTATATAATTTTTATTTCAATTATAGGTATTCATGATACCAATTTGAATAGAAGTTAAATAATAATAATAATTATCATATTTTCTCTTCGGACGTGTCCGAAAATGTAGAACATACCGATAACTTGAAACTTAGTACCCTTCATCTGAAAATATTTCATAGAGCATGAAATTACTGTTCGTTCAATGTAACACAATTAATAAAAAAATCCAAGTATCTATTAATTACTCACTTATACTGAGAGTTAAGCTACGGTTGGATTTTAAGACCTTTAATAAGTATACTATTTAAAACTTTCAACTCAGTCACAAACGCTGAAACACTCTTTATTAATAGGATTATACAGTATGGGCCACAAAAATGTTTCTGATTTTTCAAATACTTATAAATCTTTAGTCAATGGGCGAAAAAACTGTATCTTGGTCCCTTTTTCACTGCCTTTTTTTACTATTATAGTGTAAAAACAAATTTGAACCGATAGACATACTTTATGAACAGTTAGGCAAAGAGTTAAGGTGATTATTTTCGTCATTTCGCGAAGATTATTCTTAGAGCTAACTCTTTTTTTTTTTACTTACTTAAAGGCAATGAATAAGAGGAAAAAGGTTACGATGGTAGACATTTTAATATAGGATGCTTACTCTTCTTCCTTAAACTATGTTGAAATAGAACAACTTCAGTGACATTGGTGATCTCATTGAAGTTTTCACTGTGATTATTCGTTCTTCGTTTGTCAATTGCTTGGTTAAGGACCGCTTCATAATTACGTTTTTTAACACCGCGAGAGAAAGGGCTCTTCTTAAAATGTGTTTACACTTGCGTTTTTTAATCGCTAAGGGGAAAATTGAATTAGATTCTTCATTCAGCGATAAGGAAAATGCTAATGTGAACGCATTTTAAGATTTTTTTCCACTGTATTAAAAATGCAAGTGTGCGGCGGTCCTTAACCAAGCAATTATCAAGCGAAGAACGAATAATCATAGTGAAAACTTCAATGAGATCTACAATGTCACTGAAGTTGTTTTATTTCAACATAGTTTCCATGGAAGAAGTGTAAGCATCCTATATTACAATGTTTATCATTGTAATTTTTTCCTTATATTCTCTGCCTTTTAGTAAGTAAAATCGCAGAGTTAGCTCTAAGAATAACCTTCGTGCAATGACAAAAATAATCACCCCCACTCTTTGCTTACCTATTTCTAAATTATGACTCTCAGTTCAAATTTGTTTTTACACTATATTAGTGAAATAAAAGGCAGTGGAAAATAGAACAACATACAGTTTTTTCGTCCATTGGCTAAAAATTTATAATTATTTGAATAAAATCGGAAACATTTTTTTGGCCCATACTGTATACTATATATAGTATAGTACTCTAACTCTGAAACAAATTTTCTTTCATTATAACTCGTAGAGAATGAGATATAAAATCAAGGAGAGACGTATATAAATTTATTATTACTTTTCCTCGCTTTAGTTACCGTTTGGTAATTAAGCTAAGTCTTGATTTGGTAATTAAAGCGGGGGATGCCTGTACTTAGAAATTTTCGGTATTAAAATTTAACTAGGCACTATTGTAATGTCGTTAACCCTGAAAATACAATTATAATGTGAATTTCAAAATTGTTTCCAATGAATGGAAAAAGTACCACCGGTGGTATACAGAGTGGCGCCAAAAAAAGGAAACCCATTTTCAAACTAGTTTATTTTACAAACTATTAAAGCTAGAAATTTGTTTTTACACTGTTTTATTCCTTTACTTTTTCTGCATATATCGTAAAAATCTTGTCAAGGTAAGACAGAAATTGAACATCCTGTAGCAAATTAAAAAAAGGTAAAAAAGGCTTGCGCGAGTACGATATATATACGAAAAAATAACAATATGTATAATTCATTTCATATGGATGTATAAGCGTTAAATTTTATTATTCTCTGTGATAAATAAAAGACAATTAAATCCTTAATTATCATTCGAAAATTGACGTTTGATATAAAATTGATATCTGTAATTCGCCTTTACTATGTATCTTCGATTCGAAACCCTTAAAATGCAGTTTTCAAATGAACAAAGTTTTTGTTGTGACAAGTTATTTATATACTGAAAGCTTTTAACAGGTTCAACCTCATTTCGAACATAACTTTCAGGATAAATTTTCACCAACTATAAAACCGTATTGACTTCTATTAATAAATGCAAAACTGAAGAAACCACTAAATTTTGAACAAAAAGCAATTAGGTTGCTGGAGAACAGAACAAACACATTAAAACATTAATCTTATTCATGTACTATTTATTGAGAATCCAAACATATCAATCTGAAGAAATGGATTAGACATCACTAAAGACACATTTCACCGAATTGTTAAACACGATGTAAAGTACCATCCTTTCAAGAAGCATATAAGTCTCGAACTCTTAGAACTGATTTACCCAAAAGTCTAAATTTTTCAAGATGGTTTCTGCAAAGAAATGCATGTTTTGGACAAGACATCGTGATTGGTGATGAAGAAGTATTTCCATGAAAGAAAAAGTCAATAAACAAAACGTTAATTGAATTTGAAATAGTATGATTTACTAGTACCATATGGGAATAAATTATACCTATGTATTATGAATTTTTTTTTGTGTTTTTCGTCCTCGCGCAAGCCCGTTTCATCAATTTTTTCTCAATTCGCTGCAGGATGTTTAATTTTAGTCGTAAGTTTGACAAATTTTCATAAAAGATGCAGAAACCCTTTATAAATAAAAATATGTTTGTAGACAATTTCTAGCTTTCATAGTTTTTTAAAATATACTAATTCGAAAATGGGTTTCCCCTTTTTTTGCTCCACCCTGTATAGGTGCTCAACGTAAGTTATGCATCTACCACCGGTGGTACACATGGCGGTTTGATATTATTATAACTATATTATTAAAAAACATGAAATGATACATTTAAAGAATATCTTTTCCATAGAATATAAAGCATATTTCAAAGAGAATATTGTAACAACCCTAATTATTATATATACACAGATTTTCTACATGTACGGAAAATTAAGCCGTGCAATAACATGAGACACGACTCGCAATTATTTAAACTTTTATAAGATTGGGGTGTAATAAAAGCGAGGACTGTCAGTAGTAGCTCAATCGATACTCATATTAACCAATCAAAAAAATCATTATTTTGGCCAAAACTAAAATTTCGTAACATCTGACACGTACCTTTGTTTAATAGTGATTAAAAAGAGAGCAGCTACTCGTAGCAGTGACCTTCCAGTGGGTTGACAAGCTGTAAATGGTTCGAGTTTAGCCTCGTCTCGGCAAACAGATTCAGTGGACGCCTGCAAAGATGTTATAGGATAGATTACCATACGGTGAACTTGGAACTAATATCTTCCATCTAAGTATTACAAGAATTAAACAATATCTCCTTTTGAGAAATTTGGATTGCTTGTAAAAATAGAATTATTCAAACTGTTGAAATTATCTAATAAATGTACATCTAGACTGAGAGGTATAATATACAATTCCTGGATACTTTGTATGAAGTTGTTTATAGTTAAACGATATTCTTTATTATTTAAATTTTAGGAATAATACTCGTAGAAATCAAAGAGTGGGCATATATTTCATGATATAATTTAATTAAGTTAATATATATTAAGGGAGGTTGTTATTAAAAGTATTGGAACAAAAGGTCAAATGAAAATAATCGATTATACAATCGATTATTTTCATTCTTGTAAAACTTTTAGTTTTCAGTCTAGTTTCCATTATTTGTTGCTAATTGCATGAACCTTTAAACTCACTTCAGTAGTTTCCTACTCAGATGTTGCTCATCTTTTCAAAAACACATGATTTGAAATTAATATAAACTGTTCTTATTGTGATGTAATGATTTGATATAGTTAGTACGTCATTGGTATGTCACTATAAATGTAAGCTTTGTAGAATGAACGAGTTAGTTCGTAGGTAGACAGCGAGTTACCAATTGGCTCGCATGAGATCAACATCTAATCTCAAGTCTTAGTTAGTGAAACCATTACTTGTGAGTGTTTTAGTGAAGTGAAACAGTGCATATACATTTGCTTGACAATAGAATATAATCTCTTTAAAGTTTTATTCAAACTCGTTATTATCTTAAATACAGTTAAGCGTGGACCAGAGGCCTGAGGTCGGAACCATATTGGCAAGGTGGTTCTAGGGCATGGTATTATCAGGGAAACAAATTATGAATACAGTTAGAATATTCATTACAAAAACCGTGGATTTTTCAGTCAATATTTTGAGATATGGCACCGTTGCTTAGGATAAGCCCCGCCTTTTTGTAGTAACTAAAAAAGATGCCAATAAGTTAATAGTAAAGGACAATAAAGATACCAATTAGTGAATTTTAATTGAATATTCAAAGATGGTGTCCATTAAATTATGTCATAGTAATATGCAAACTTAACATTTCGATTTAAGTATTTAAAAATATTAATCTTTCGACGAAATATCGATATTCATTATTGTTTCGCTGAATTATAATACTTGACGTCTATTTCTCATAAATTTGAAACAGTATGTAAATGCGGTAACACGGTAACCTGTGTAGCAACAGATTAAATAATGTATCTAATTATGATGGAAATAAATGAATCTATGTTTTCATTCCTTTATTGTCTTTGAATTGATTTTCAATTCATCTTCATTCTTTCATCTATATAAGCAAAAAAATAGCTTCTGAATAACACAGCAAATTATTTGTCATTCTTAAATTTAATATTTATAAATCTTTCCATATATTAACCTTCGGCACTGTACGATCAGTTAGGAAGGTCAAAACTAAAATTAAAGCTTAGTTTTTACATTTAATACACTCTAAATGCATCATAAAAAATCTGGAATAATGTGAATTTCAATGATTGATGAGACCAGCTACGAGAACAGCCTAAAAACCTCTCCTTTATTTTCTTAGGGATTCCGTAAAAAACGTTACTAATCTTTTAAATTCATCAGATTCGTCTGGACTCTGAAACAAACTTCAAATTGTAGCCCAATAAGGAAACTAATTACGGAATTTTACTTTAATGATTGAAAATCGAAAGATTTCGTTAGGATTTCCATTTATATTTTACAGAGGAAACGCCTCTTTGACTTAATACCTCAATAAATTTATTTGTATAGATAACACAAGTATTGTAAAGATATTTGTTTAATATATAGGCAATTATTCTCTAAATAGTTATGTAAAAATAGAATCTAACCATATTTCGAATTCAAAATGCTTAATAAACTCGTAATTATTTTTATTAATAAGTACACATTAAATTGCTAGCCCGTCATTTACTTCCAACCCAAAAGAAATTTTCATATTAGTTTTTAATCGGACTAGGGGTTCAAAGATTCTGCATTCTACTCTAACTCATATTGATGAAGTAAAAAAGACACAAGTGACTTCGTAGAAGCAGTCAGAAAGAAAAGAGTTAATGTAATCTAGATGATGAGACAGAACACCTTGCAATTGAACATTTTAATCATACGCATGCTTATTAGCCCCAGTAGCTCTATCTTGAAGCTGTGGTGAATGGAAGAGAAGAGGGATGGCGTCCCATAGGCCCCAAGCTGTTGTAATTTGGATTAGGTATTGTCTTTTTTCCATTTTTACTTTTTATATTATCTTTGTCAATTTTTAACGCTACTTGCAGTTTTGGAGGATAGTACTAGGGTTATGCTTTTCAACTACGAGGTCTTAGATTTTGTGTTAGGTAGGCTCTTAGGCTTCGTTTACTATCACCTCTTCATTTTCCTCTTCCATTCGCGAGTCCAGCCACCGGTGCTTCTGTTCCTTTTCGCCACATTCCTTGGTAAGTGACTTCATTCACGGAGTAGCTTTTCTGCATCCATGAGAATAGTCACTGACGGTGGTAGGTGACTTTGTTCAAGGAGTTACTTTTCTTTCTTACTGCTTCCTCCAGTCCTTCGTATTTAATTTCCTTTTGACGTCAATGAAATAGTCACGATGTGACTGAAGCAGACGTTAACCCTTACTAAAATAAATGAAATAAAGTATATAGCGATCAAACAAAATTGAAGGTTACGTTAACCAAATTAATATATAAACATTATAGAAATATCAATAAATGAAATTTCTCCTGATCACTATATATTATGCATCTGAAGCATCACTATATTTATATTGTACATCATATTCCATCCGCATTAAGAAATAATTTTCATATTCACAAATAATTCTATATCCAGTATCCCTTACCAATCTATAAGAATGAAAACGTAACAAGTATATAAGTTGGCTTTTCCTCACAATTGACTTTTCCTCTCTAATTTGTTTTACAATAATATTAATAGATACGGATTTTTTAACTGATTTACACTTCTTTAATATTTGATAAAACTGTAGTTCCACCTATAAAAGTATACAGTCATCAGTTTGAAATTTTATAAAGGACTTTGAAGAAAGGATTATTACAGAAGGGATTTCTAATTCACCTATCACCAAAGTTAAAGAATGCAGGAAAGCTACTCCGGTAAATACAATCACTTAGTAATAGTAACGCGAACAATGGTGACTGCACTTAAACAGAGGTAGAGGGAAATGAAAAGGTTACAGGAAATGATGTCTACGAGTCTACCTATAAATTAGGAACTTAATACTACCCTTTCTAGTAAAAACATAAGCTGAACTTCTGATGTTTCTTGACAAATTTCTTTGTTCGCTAATTTGTTTAAGAGTTAATTGTTGTGCGATTTTAATATATTAGCGCATATTGAGTAATACCAACCACATGCTTAGTAACATTTATTATCGGTGTTGTCATGGTTTATTTGAATACTTATTCAAATTCAGTAATTGCAATAGTGTTGTTTATTTGCAAACCTGTGTGGTAGGTGTTCTTTATGAACTAAGCTTATTAAATGAATTCTTTTGAGAGGTAATTATATTATACGTATCACAATCCTGTTCAACTTACAATATTTCATAGATAATGGTATATGCCAATAGGGAATGTCCATATTCTCGAATTATTTAACTCTCTCTTAGCTATCAGAGGACACTAAATTTTTGAGGCTTAGTTTGCAAAGCACTTGTGGTATTGAAACGAAAAAAACTGTCCAATTTTTTTTAATTCAATCTCTTCTAATTTTCATTATTCCATGGAAGTTAATATATCCAGCAAGTGAGTGGCTTTAAAGAAAAATTGAACTAGCTATTGCGAGAAGTAGATTAAACTATTTTTAAAGGAGATATTTCGTTTTTTTTTGGCCAAAACCGCTGAGTCCACAAATGGGTTATACAAATATTGTGAAACACTAATAGTATATATTTTTATAAATTATGATGATTCATGCCAAAGACAATTTGTATAACTGTACTGAATATTAGGATATTAAATTCACCATGGATTAGTTACATCCACAACAACAATCAGTCATTAGCTATATATTTCGTTTCGGCTAAAATTTACCCCCTCCCCCCTAATTCTCCCTATAGTGATAGAGGGAGCTACCTCTTCAAGGTAGCTTCGATAGTGATGAAAAGTAAACTCTAATGTTTTAATGTTTGGTGTATTTACTTAGTTTACTTTACTATAAACAGTAAAGTAAAGATTTTGTCACTATTGACATTACGGAGATAAAGCTTTCTCCCATATACCCACACGAGCCATTAACCTATCACTATAAAATTATTTATAAGACGGCATATAATATTAGCTATCGATGGTTGCGCTAATGATAGATCCAAAGACGTTGCAACACGATTGACCGATTACTATTATTATTTTAGGTGTTACAAAGTTTTCCCTATTCACAACGAGGTGATCCAAAGTGAAGAAGACATCGTAAAAGAGGGGATAGTGAAAGTTCGCTCCATGCACTAGCCACTAGGATGCTTACCATGGATATGCAAGGCAGAAGGAATTGAAAAGAAGAGCAAGAAGTTGAGAAGAGATACAAAAGAAAGCTGAAGAAAAAGGGCACCAAACAAAACTTAAATGCTAAAATATAATAAAAAGCTCCATCAGTAATCTATAGATATATAAAACTCTTATTATCTTTGTAATTCTCAAGTATGGTGTTAAATAATAATTTAGTTTAAGAAAATCATCTCGATTATAATGTTTAGAACTATGTAAATTGATTGAGTTTATTTGTTATAATTATCTGATTAATTAAATTTGAGCTTACTGTTGTGAGTTTCTTAAGATTTGTTCTGTATTTTCAAATGTAACTGGATTAGATGCAATATTTTATTTACTACTATCAAAAAAAAACCTCAACGCCATAGATTCCATCAAACTGACAGTATATTCATTTAAGTATATAATACTATATAGAAAACTAACTGCTATCATAACTGCTAGCAGAGTCTAATTTCCCGTATAACAATCTTTCAAACATATAAGTGTGTTTCAATTTATTTCAATTTGAAATGTAATTTATTTGTAAAAATTATTTTGTCAACAGTTGATTCTTTATCCTAATATTTTAACTCTTATACGATACTAATATAGTTTTTACCTTACAAATTCGATTCCTTTTTTTCGAGCCACCCTATATAATGGGAACACCCTATATTGTTTTCGAGACACCTATAGAATCTCTTCTCGGTAGATTTTGATGTCCCAGTTTTATGAAACTGAATCTTAACTTACTTCAGTAAATAAATTATTCCTCAGTAAGTTATTTAATCTGGATTCGAATTAAATGAAAATTGAATTCACTACTAAATAGAACTCAAAAATCCTATTGAGCTCAGCTTTAATATCGGCTAAATAGAACTAAACATAGTATAGTAATTTTAAATCTGTAAATTTTATAGATGCCCTTTTTTTTTACACATTGTAATTGTATATAGCTGCCAATTGAAAAATTAAGATAAATGAATTTAAATGTCTAAATCTAGGTCATTACTCATTAGTTATAGTGTAACCTTAAATATGCATATTTCAAAACAATCTATGATCTAGGTCAATAGTATAGATTTATAGATGAAGATTTCAAAAATAAAAATTGCAGTTTTTAGGTATTGCACATTTGCTAATAATTGGGAAAGTTGATGAAATTTCAGCATCATACACAATTACTCGAAATTCTACAAAACTCCTACGATCGTCCACGACTCTACAAGGACAGTTGCCAGATCAGAATATCATAGGGACAAGGTTAATATTGGATTTCTGATTCTCAAGTCTCCATACCTTTTTCTTAGATGATTGCAAAATAAATACATAAAATAATATCTTCAATTTCTGTTCCTTTAAAGTAAATCTCAAATCCAAGAATTCTGTGATTAAATTTACATTATGAAATTGGTGGTTTCACGTAACATCGGAACAAAAGGCAAAATAAATACAAGGAACTTTAAGAAACAGTCATAATGGAAAGTGGCTCAATGAATGAAGTCACTAACTATTAGTCTGTGACTGAGCTCATGGATACAGAAAAGCTACTATAAAGAAATATGATAAAAAGGACACAAGCACCGGTGGCTTCACTTACGAATTGAAGAGGAAAATGAAGATGTGATAGTTTTAATCCTACGACCCTACCCAACACAAAATCTAAGACCTCGTAGTTGAAGAGCATAACCCTAGCGCTATACTATAAAACTTCAAGTACCGTTAAAAAATAATAAATACGAAAAAATAATATTTACATATAACGAAATTGTGAATATTAAAATATTACAAACAGAAACTTTGGTAAATTTGACCATACACTACACCACTTAAATCATGACACCTGTCTTCTTGATAGATTTGCAGTATTTCGATCATTTTAGCGATATTCCATTAGGTTCAGAGGTGTAATATAGTTTGATCGAAAGAATTATTCTTATTTGTTTAAGATATCCTGCCTTTGATAGTCTCTTAGTTATTGAGCTATTGCTCTTGATTGTTAAGAGTTGTTAAATATAATATACGATGCTACGAATTTAATTTATTTGATTTCGAAAGAATTGATAAAGAATTTGAAACTCGCTCACCAAAATAATTCATTAAAGTATATGTTCAAACATTAATAAACAAAATAATTTAATTGATACCATCTTTGGATATTCATCAAAATTCACTAATTGCTATCTTTATTGTCCTTTACTATTAACTTATTGGCATCTTTTTTAGTTACTACAAAAAGGCGGGGCTTATCCTAAACAACGGTGCCATATCTCAAAATATTGACTGAAAAATCCACGGTTTTTGTATTGAATATTCTAACTGTATTCATAATTTGTTTCCCTGATAATACCATGAGTATTTAGTATAAAGAGATATATTGAGAAAAAGGAATCTGAAAGATAAGATACAGATATATATATATATATAGTTATTCAATTATTCTTCAATTAAATATTCTGACATGATTCGTATGCAGTTTTTTTTAATGAAAATGCTAATAAATTATTTCCAAGAAGTGATTTAGTATTATAAAAACTGTCAACAATATTAAATGAATGGGAAAAAAAGAAAAATCTAACAGAGATTACTTCGAACCTGGAATTGATTTCAGTCTCTTTTAATGATGTTATTATTTTATATTGTTAGAACATAGTATATTTATTTAGGCAGATTTTAAGGATATGTACCATGAATATAATATGTACCTTAATCAAGAAAGAAAAATATCCAAAATGTAATTCACCGTCAAGATAGTTTTCAAGTCGTGAAGTCGTAAATGATCTGAAACAAAAAAAAAACATATTTAGTAAAATGTAACTATAAGATAATTTACATGAAATGGAATATTATCTGATTAATGCCGATAATTATTGTGCAGCATTTTTTAATTTTATACTTTAAAATAGTTATATAGGATTGATTTATATTAATACATTAAGTAACACATTTAAAAAAATTAATTGGCATGTATGAAAAATATGGCATGGTAACTAACTATAGTTACCAATCGGCAGTAACCTAAGCAAAATAGCATTTTTCGAAAAATTTGATCTTCTCATGCACAGAGTATTGTTAAATGCAATTGAACTATAATTATTACATTCCACTCCTTACTAAAACATAAAATTAGCTCATTATTGAGTATTGTATGACTTTTTTCATTTAAGGTGGACAAATATAAATTTATTTCAGAAATAAAAGATAAGTAGATGCCACATTCCTTGCATCTACTATTCTTTTTTAGCTTTTTCTATATAATTAATGTTTATTGAATATGATTTCATCTACTAAAGACATAGAAGTTACAGGTGTTAGCCATGGATGCCATCGTTCAATTCTTTATAAGATATCAATAACCTTTGACATTATTTGCTGTTTTATTCAAAGGTTGTAACAGTGGTCTCATATTTTAAAATCTACCTTTATTTACCATCAACTGTGTAATGAAAGTATCTAGTTATTAGATAAATAGTGTCCATTCTCATGGCACTAGAAAACAGTAAAATTCGAACATCAGGCATTTGATTTCGGCTCAAACTTCAATCTATGACCAATATCATTGTACCCAGAAATAATTAGAAAACTGAAGAAAAGCAAAATGATTACGGAAAACACAATCATGCTTGATTGAAATTGGCTTTGGATAAAGCTAACTCTTTTCACAATAATAGTCAAGCGATTCGTATGTCCATAAAGTCGATGTTTCGTAATCATTCTCAGCATCCTTTGTGATGTAATGATTTGAAATAGTTAGTACGTCATTAGTATGTCACTATAAATGTAAGCTTAGTTCGCAGGTAGCCACCGTGCATTCAACATCCTCTAATCACAGTTCGCAAGTAGCGCCAGTCTAGTCAACATCTTCTGATCAGTCTTGCAGTTAACTCATTGAGCATGAACACCAACTAAAGTTTCGTTAAGTAAAAAAACAAGATTTTTAACACTTTGAAGTGAAAGATCACCAGTTACTGCATGGTAGGCATATACCCAGTCAGAAATTCTACACAGACGAACAAGAAGAGGAGCTGAGGAGGAATAAAAAAGATAAGTCATCCATTTCTTTTTGATATTATTAAATTATTAATTTTCCCAGTGCAGACGATTATCTTATTAGTAGAATATAATCAGTATAATTTTTTTTTCAAAACGATTGATAAAATAAGTCATAGATAAAGTAAAATATATGGCGATTTTTCTTTATGAAAAGATAATATATGATAATCACTAATCTTTTGTTATTCAAAAAGAAGGGGGAGAGAGAGAGAGAGTTCTTGAAGTTTAAATGTGTTGTTAGGAGGCAAATTTAGTGTAATTAAGTATGAGTTAAATAAGAATATGGCAACTGTCAGTTTGACTCAATTTGGAATGAAACCAGAAGTAGATATAAAGGAGACGGGAGAAAGAAAAAAAGTAAAATGTTTAAATGAGTGATTAGAGACGGTGGTTATTTGTGATACTCCGTGCATGACACGTTAAAATTAGGGTTAAATGAAGTTTGTGGTAAGCTGAAACCATGGAGAAAGTTAATTTCTCTCAGGTAAGTTTTAGGTAAGCTGAAACCGTATAGTAGTTTGTGGTAAACTGAAATCATGGAGAAAGTTAATTTTTCTCAGGAAAGTTTTCGGTACAACTGAAACCGTAATTTATAGTTCGTGGAAAAGCTGAAACCACAGATTCAGAGAAAATTTGATTTTCTCAAATTAGTTATAGCGGTATGTGAAACCGTAAAGTGAATTAATGAGGTTCGATAAAAGGTCGAACAAGTTAATTAAAAAATGTTATGAGTAACCAGTGTGATATGGGTTAAGGATTAATAACAATAACGCAAAAGTGCAATTAAAGAAACTACTATGACGCTGAGTAGTGCAGTAGAGATGAATGCATGTGATTAGTAAAGTCAGTGTATCTACTGTACCAGTGGGTAGAATAGTAGGGATTGCTATTTTAAAAGATTAAATGTTGCTAGTGACGAAATAAAATGCCATTATGTATCAATCTATCTTGCGAAAAAGCAGTTGTCATCTAGGAATTTTCAGACAGCAGACATTGTTGAAAGTTCAAAATGTCTGAGTCAGTTAATAAATAGACATCCGGTGATCTAAGTAAGTATCACGGTGTAAGATCATGAATGTAAGAAGTAAGAATGGGTCAGAATAAAAAAATAAAAGCAGACACGGTTACACGAAAGGAAATGTGTGTGGAATAAAATAATATCACAATGCAAAAGAGTGATAGGTGTTTTATTCAGTTTTTAGGATAAAAGAGTATTGCAACGATTAGCAATATTAATGAGACATTAGTCAGAAAAAAGATGAGATTATAAATAAACTTACGTCTATATTTAAAAATATCAATGATTTTAATATTATGAATTCGCAAAGAAAATGAAATTAATACTGAAGAGTGAATTTGAAAATAAGTAATCACTATGGGTGATTAATAAATTATAATACAAAATGTTTATGCCAGGGGTCACAAATGCTAATATTTTCTCTGTTTACAGAATTCAAAAAACGAAGAAAGAAGAATGGACAGCAGAGGAACCATCACAGTGGTCCCATATCAAAAAGATGAAGAACGAAGATCCAACAGTTGCTGATCAAGTCATGAACGTAACGCTAGGAAGGACACCTACATCATCGAAGGAGTCAAGAAACAAAAAGAACCACAGATCCACACAACCACATGAAACCACATACCACATATAAGTTATCAAGAGCTTTAATAGCTTTTTAATGATCAGTAGATTAACAAGGAATCACTGAATCATAACAAAACGCACCGACGCAGCATTTATATTATTATTTTAATTGATGACTCAGCTTGTTTATTTAATAGAAGCACGCGGTTTATTAGGTGAACATATGAATTGAATACAGATGAATTTATATTCATACTGTGAATATTTAAAAATAAATAATTTTTCATTTTGAAATACTAATTAGATTTTGATGAATAGAAAATTTTAGAGTCAGAATAAATTATAAAACTTTAAATTTTTCTGAAAGAATTTAATAGTAAATTTTATTCAATAAAATAATTAAAAAATAGAAATTCTATTTTTTAACGGATGGATGTTAATATTAATTGCATGATTGTTGAATCAATGTTAATTTTTAGAATATTTTAGAGAAGTCAGTGACCACATTATGATAATTATATTGAAAAAACAATATTTTAAAAAGTATCTATGAATTTATAATTGCTTTAAAATAAAACGACACAGAATTCGAATGAAAATAAGGAATTTCATATAATGTTTATGATGTAAAATGTTTATTAGAAATAATTTTTCACCAAATTTATAATCATGTCAGAAAATGTCAAAATTGTTAATTTATGAATAATTAAGGAACATTGTTTAATTTTAGTGTGACACTTAATATTTGTTTGGAAAGCAAAATAATTTTATTAAAGCTAACGTAAAAAAAAATTAATTGAATCAAATTGAATTTTACAAGTTAAATTGAAATAATTTTTTTTGATGGTTTAAAGCAAAAATATCACAATATGTTAAGTTCAGTTTTGATGTGTATTCATACTATTTTTGATGTTAAATGTAAGTTTGAAATTTTTTATATACATAGTATAATTTATTTTTTGATTTCTGAAGACTCTATTCAATATCGACATTCAGAAATAAAAAGAGGGGAAGCAAGGAATTATTAGAAATAGAATTAAACCATTAATAAATGTTTAAAATGCTCTCAGTTATAAGTTTGATGTTTATGATTGATCAATTTGAATTTTAGAATTTTTCAATTTGAGATTTATTGTTTTGAATTTTAGGATTGATTAAAATGGGATTTATGTTTTTGAATTTCAGAATTGCTTAATTGAAAATGATGTTTTGAAATAAATATTTTAAAAATCATTTTCAATTTAAATGGAAGGGGGAGATATGTGATGTAATGATTTGATATAGTTAGTACGTCATTAGTATGTCACTATAAATGTAAGCTTTGTAGAATGAACGAGTTAGTTCGCAGGGAGTTACCATTTGGCTCGCATGAGATTAACACCTAAATCTCAATTCTTTAGATTACGAGACAAATACTTGTGAGTGTTTAGTGAAGTGCATTGTGTTGTAATTATTGCTTGATATAGAAATACAATCCCTTATGAGTTATAACAAATACAGTGTTATTTAACCTGAATATGGTTGAGCATTGACCATAGGCCTGAGGTCGGAACCATATAAGCAAGTTGGTTCTAGGGCATGGCAATGAGTATTTAGTAGAAGGAGATTAATAGTTATAAAGAGGAATCTGAAAGATAAGTAAAAGAGTAAGATTCTAATCACTAGAAGAACCCATACAGTGGACCGTTATAAGGTACCACAGTTGATGAGATCACCCCAAAGAGGAACCAGCACCCAACACTCTGATAAATTAGGTACTCGAAATTTAAGAATGTAATTCGTTTCTTCTGACCGATCTGAAAAGGATGCCTCAAGAATTCAGACCACATTTAAATTTACATATACTAAATAAATATTGGTGACCTGATCATTCACCCTCGGACAACTTTCTTCCAAAATATTCGCCATGGGACAACTGGTCCCTAAACAGTCGCCATTGGAAAACTGGAAACTCGCCGCTTAACAATTCACAGAGTGATTTATGGCTCTAGAGTAGGTATATATTATTGAAATTGTTGTATCTTAATTGAATAAGGTTATAAATGTTTAAGGTTAGGTTAGGTGAGAAAATAATACTCTCCGAATCATATACATTGATATATATGATAATATGATTCAGGTTTTCTTATTAATTAAAAAATATATGAAGGAAAACACACATTTAATCAATTTCATTAATCATTCTATATTCTTACAATTTTAAATTAAGTTGATTTATTGTAGAAATATTCAATCAAACTAGTTCGAATATTTCGGATTTTAGAAGAGTAGGTTTAGATGCTTTATACCTACCTATATGCATACGTTGGTATAATTTTATTTGGAATGTTTGTATTCTATTATCTGAAATCTTTCTTTATATTCTATTAACTGGAAAAACTTCAAAAAAAAAATTTGAATTCAATTCAATTTTTTTTAATTAAGTTTCATTTAAAGGGGGGGTGCGGGTAAAATCAAACATTAGCTAAAATGTGTTTTACTGGAATCAGCATAATTAATTATGTATTATGACATACTTTGTTCATCTGGGAAAAATCTATTTAAAAAAAATAATATTTAATTAAAATTAGGTTTGCGCCATCTGGTGTCAAATAGCACAAGCTTCGTGGAATTTTTGTTGTATTTAAACAAGTTTGATCGTGTTTACCTAAGGTAGGTGTATCCGAATATCAAGTTACCTATCTAGGCTATCACGCGGCGCGATTCTGATACTGACTGAAAATAGTGCCTAGGTACCTTTTTAAATATTGTAAAATGTCAATGATTAGAAAATGTATTATAAGAAACTGCCCTTCATGCCATATGAAGTCAAAACTAGGCTGATATTTCAAAAGATTCCCATTGAAAACAAAAACGATTCTGTTGCCAGTTGGGGTTAGACAGAAGTGACTTTATTTTATGGACTCCATTCAATCTCTAAGAAGAATTCGAAAATATGCTGTCTCCATTGGCATTTTAAACCGGAAGATTTCAACAATTTTGACTAGGCTACCTATTTCATCAGTGGACAGAAGTCACAGAAATTTTGTTTAATACTGAAGCCTCAATCCCTCAACTTTAGGCATTTCATACTTCTGAGATTGAGTCTCAATCTGGGTAAGTCCATTTTCCCTATCTACCTCGAGTTTTATAACTGTTACTGTCTAAAACAAGAAGCTTCCTAACACTAATAACAGTTAGGTAGATAGTACCGTAGTAGGTATACTAGGTAGTACTGTTGGTGTTGGTAAATGGTAGATAACACTAGCTTGGGACTTAGATGCTACTGTTACTACATAGTACCTACCAACTTGCCTAATTTTAAACTAAATATACCTAGTTAGTAGTTAATTAGACATTAGTTAGGCTAAGTTAGCCCTCTATATCATGAAAAATATTTATTTAATATCAAACTTTTATGTTTCAATTTTCAACTAAGAAAGGCAATATTTTTTCAATTTAAACAAGAGGTGTGAATTTGTGATATAACACAAAAAAAGAAAAACATATCCTATTGTGCTAAGGTTGATTACCTGAATTATGAATAGGTACCTACTAATAAGTTAATAGTCTAGCTTCTTTTCCAATGTATCATTGTATGTTACAGTGTTATATAGAGTATAGACTAGTCACTAGACTCTCTACAGTCTACTAGGTTAGGTATTTGTAGCCTTGTAGGAACTAGCCAACTGGGTACTGAGGTACCTAAGCCACTTACCTTAGTCAACTTAAATATACTATTTAGAGTCTCCAGGTTTCAAATTGAGCACAAAGTCGCCAGCCAAGTACTAAGTAGACACATTCCAAGGAGGAAATTTGAATTTAATTGTCTCAAATATTATCTTCACCTGGTAGCCAAATTTAGATACAGTGTCAAAATCAGTATGTCAAGTAATTACAATGCAATTAGTTTTTTTTCAACCAATACAATATTTTACTCAAGCTACGTTAGTGAAGAAATAATATTAAACTTTTTTTTATCCAGAATGATATTAAGTGGCATTCTGATAAGATTTTAATCATTTTATAATTATATATCTCAGGTTCAGCCATTGTTGCAAGAAGGGACTTGGGAGATATATGAAGGACTGAGTTTGAAGCATTCTTTGAAGGAAAGTATTATTTCCCTGACAAGATAAATAATCAGAATTATTTACTATGAGAGGTAATTATGAGATTTGGCCTATACATACAAATTCTTATTAGCTATATAAATTTTCATATAAGCAAAAGAGCATATGATTTTCCCTCTTCGACCCAATTGAAACGCATGCCGTTTTAGTAGCTACTAAATTAAATTCTTTGGCATCATCATATTGAGTAAATACTATTGATCTATTATTACCCTTCCTCAATTAGGATCTTTTGAGAGTACTTGAAATATATTGTTAAACATTTTTGCAAGATAACTGATAACACCCAACTAAATTCATTTTCAGGTAAGCATTTACAACTTATAAGAAAAAATAACTTTATGTGAAGAAGGAGACACTGCTATGTTGATAATATAAAGGAAGTTGGAAAATGAACTCAACTCTGAACAATCAATATAAAACTACAGAGAGAATTAGCTCCAATGCTTCAGCCCTAGTAACTGCCAGTGAAGAAATCTGCAAAAAAATTTATTATCTACTCTATTCTCTTCTAAAAAATAACATTTTTCATGGCTGGTGAAACTTGCATTAGGAAATATTCGGAGGAAACGATTGTCAATGGTATCACACTACATACACTCATAGAGTTAAAATACAAATAATGAAATGTGACATTTTAATGATGCTTCTGCATCTATAATAAGGAAACTTTTTTGGTTACTAACTGTGAATTGAGTATTCAAATATCTGTCCTCAGTATACTTACATCCAAGATTGAGACTATTATTACATTTTCTAGGGTTTGCAGCGTTTCTTGAAAAGAGATTCATATTGCAAAAAATATGTGTATGATAAAGATTGGAACAATTTACTCTCCTCCTTCAAAAAATCAATTTATTGTCATTATGGGCATTAAATGAAGATATCTCTGATTCTCTACTAAGTATTTGTTCCATTTATTAGTTCACATATTAAGATGAATCCACAAACTTGTGTTATTTTAACTTGATTTAATCAACCATTACAATTCTGTAAATTCTAAAACATTCAGTAGGTATATAACTGTTTTTTAAATGTTTATGATCATGGGATTAATTGTTATAAAATGAATCTTATTTCTGTAATGTTTTAAGGAAATAATAAATATTTGAAATCTTGTCACATTTGTACTGTTTAATAAAACTTGTATGTACATATGGTAACTTTTATTGATAGGAAATCCTTGAATATGAACAATAATGCAAAAAAAAAAAATATAGAATAACTATTCATAAATAGACTCCTAATGATTAAATAAAAATATAGAATAACTATTCATAAATAGACTCCTAATGATTAAATAAAAATATAGAATAACTATTCATAAATAGACTCCTAATGATTAAATAAAAATATAGAATAACTATTCATAAATAGACTCCTAATGATTAAATAAAAATATAGAATAACTATTCATAAATAACCCCTAATGATTGATAGTTATTGTTGAATGATTTTTCACAAAAAAGATGATATTTATATAAACTGTATAATTAGCAAATTTTCATTTTATTTATTAACACTAATATACCAATATTAAAGTAAAAATTTCTTAATTCAGAATGTAACTACTATCTAGCTATTTTTTGTGCTTTTACTCCATTTCTTTCCTTTCTTTATCGCTGCCATTTATTTTCAACACAGGATACTATTAAATTTTGGGAAACTATAAATTTTTTATGAAATTGGGATTAGGGGATCAAGTTCTCCATGCAGTGATGAGTGTTGAATAACCATTGTGCAGGCAACAGTGAGCTGTGATGTATGGCAAGTAATCAGGCATCAGTCTGCTCTGTTGTCTTAAGAGGATACCTGTGGAAATAGAAAATGAGATTATAGATTGTGTATTCAATTATATACACAAAATGAGAAATAATGTTTACTTCACTTTTGATATGAATTTTTAATAGAAAATGAATTGTACAACAATGAGAAAAGTATAAATATATATAGTTAGTTGCAAATTTTGAGATTAATTGATAATTAGATGCAGTAACTGAAACAAAACTGCCCACTTAACATTGTAATATAAAATCTGCTTGAATTGCAATTAGTATTATTTAGGAATTAGTTGTAGTGGAGATTTATTTCAAATCGACTGGTCTGACTCTGATATTGTCTTAAAACAAGTTACTTCAATTTGGATGTCACTCATCTAACTAGGGGATATAATATTTGTTTGTATATAAAATAGCTAGCAAAAAATTTATATAGCCTATTTATGAAATTAGTAATTACCACTAAGCTTTTGGCAGATAGTTTCAATTTCAGTCTCTCAAAGTAATGAAAATAGGATAAAATCTAACTAAAGATATTGATCAATTCTAATTAATCAGCTTGTATAAGATGTATAATTTATTCTCAAAAAAACTTTTCTCTTTAATTAACATGCAGATATTGATGTAAATAAGCATCTGCTTGCAAAGAATCTTTCAAAAACATCACCAATAATGCACTGGCTAATGGAGGTAAATGTACATAGACTCAGACTGCAGGAACTGGTAAAGTGTTCTCCAAGAAATCCTATATTTTGGCTTCTGTTCTCAATAAAAATACATGTAAAAAAAAGGAAATTGTTAAAAATGTCCCAAATTTTGCAGACTGGAATTTTTATTATTATTGATTTAATTAATTTAATTTAATGTACATATTTTCAAAATGAAAAACAGAAGGTAGGGGTTAAGGTAAAGCAGGTAAATTGCGACACAGTAGCTAACTGTGGGATCTAACCACTGTAAACTACAGAACAGGGAGAACACTAATAAAATTATCAGTTTCAAAACACACATTAAATTGAAATTAGCTACAATTTATAGTAACATTTCAATATAAATTACGTTCAACTGCCAGCAGTTTTTAGAGACTTTCTTAAGAGGGCCGCAATCAGAAATTAAAGGACCGCAATTTACCCAGACTGTAAGAAGTGGTAAACTTGTTTACCAATTTTACAATTTTTGATTTCTAATGTCTTTCTATATTTTAATAATTTACAGGGATTTTACTGAGTAAAATCCATGTAAATTATTAAAATAAAGAAAGAAATCAAAGATTGTTTGCACAGAAATTGTAAAAATTTCCCATATTCTGCACCAAGTAAGAAAAATGAGACAATTTTCTGTGCGAACAATCCATTATTTTGTCCTATATTTAAATTAATATAAGACAGATTTTTACTGAGAAGTGAGAACAAAAGCAAAATGGAGAATTTATTAATTTCATTGGAGAACAGTTTACAAATTCCTGTAGTTTGGGAAATGGGTTTGCTCAGTGCACCTGAGTCCTGTCCGACTCCTAGGTAACCTATCTGTCTAGTGTCTCGTGTCTGGCAGCATAATAATAATCTGACTCTGTCATATGTTTCAAACTTTCAGTTTCATATAAAATACTGAGACTAGTCTGTTCTGAGTTCTGACTAGAGTGTAGTGTACCTACAAGACTACAGTAACAAGCCAGTACAGGGTGAAATGTACCTAGGAATTAGGATGTTAGGACTATGAGGCTATGAAAGCCTAAAAAAATTCATACAAACCTGAGTTTAATTGTTGCCAACTTACCTAGCACTGTAGTCTCAACTCTGTTGACTGCACGGTTCACTGTAATTTTTATACTGCTGGTTTAGGCTCATTAGTCGTAGCGGCATAGCCCGTAGATACTATATAGTCAAGTTTAATAGAAATTAATACCCTAATTCTTATATATAAGTAAAAGAAGATAACAATAAAATATTGACATACAAATACGAGAGATAATAGACACTGAGTCATGAACTATACATGTGACGCCATATTTTTTCTATCATACATTCCAGTTTCGATCAGGACACTATTTTTTGTTTACATTATCAGCTGATTTTTGTAAACATTGCAGTTGTAGGTAACGCCATCTACCGGACTATCGCATAACTTCATGTTAACTAATAAAAAACCTATTTTCTCTTAAAATACTGTGAATTGAACCGAAATATTTCATATCTGTAACAAATTAATGTTTATCTATCATATTATGTTAAAATATTTCATATGAAAATTAGACGCACCCCCCCTTTAAATCAGATAAAGATATAAAAGGTTTATGACAGCTTATATGATTAAGATCAAAAGTCTATACGCTGAAATGAAATCATTGAAATTCAGAAACCAGCACAACCGCACGCAATGGTAGGGTATATAAGCTCGTGAGATCAGATAGACGATCACAGTGCTATTTGGAACGTCCGGAAACGAGGTTAGTAACGATGTGCTCTATTTATTCTTAGCTTATTTTAGTTCTACGTAACTTTTACTTATTCAATATTCTGGATATCATTATTTTAGTAATTATACTGTGTTATTGTTGAGAAAAGTATTTAATCTACATTCAATGGCCTTATAAAATTTATAACTTAGACTTACGCATTACTAAAACCGATCGTTGAAAATTCGAGTCCCTAAATAATGGACCCTTATATGAGGTTAGAAAATGGGATATATTTCAGTTCAATTAAATAGATTTATTGTGCAAATAGATAAGAAAAATTAGCCTATTCAACAATCAGCCATCAATTTTATTATGAAGCTGAAAAAGTTTGTCTTTATAATTAGTCGCATAACAATTATATTGTCTCTGAATAATTAGTAAAAGCATTTAGTGTTAATATTTTACGTGTGTTATGAAAGTCAAATATATCAGTTATTGTCTTCCTATTTGATATTTTCTATTATTTATGTACAAATTTTACAGCAAGTTCAGTTAAGGAACAATTTCTTATATTATACTTCATGATCGGAGCCTGAGACTCAATTGAATCCTAGTTATTTTATATATTTTAAAAATATTAAAGTATTTTGTAAATTTGAAGCTTAAGCTAATATATTTAATATATTTATTTAAAAAATATGAAAAACATATATATTTGTTTTTCAAAGTCTGATTTTCTAATCTTTTCGTTTATAAAATCTGATAAAATATATGTTGTGTCAAAATCCAAGGCGAGTAAATTTAATTTCATGAGTTAAATATTTAATTAGATTTAGTATTTAGTTAGATTAAGTAAATTAACATGTATCAAATTTAGATTTGATAACATGTTAATTTTATAATTTCATTTATACAACACTAAATTCTTATATGATTTCAAATAGTTTCGTTACGCATAATATCTGGTTATTGACGATACAGGATGTAGATTTTGATATTAGGCCTAAATTACCATTTCCAACCAGTTCACTAAAGCCCACCAAAATCTTCTTTGTTTTTTTTCCAGTCCATACTTCATACATAATCTTCTGGTCTATTTTCGTACATAAGATTCATTTACTTTGTGACCGGCTTTCTCGTTATTTTCTAACTTCAAAAGCATATCTTCCTTATCTGCATTCTTCTTTCCTCCCATTTATCTTTTGTCGATCTATTTACTGTTTCCGGTTTGTAATTCCTTTCTCTTTGTTGGTTGTCTTAAACTACTAGAGACAAATATAGATAATGATATACGAAAGATTAAATTGACTGTTTTAAAATTTATGTGAGTAATATATCTTTTAAATTTGTTTTATAACATTTATGGTTATATAGGGAAACTTATGGTCGGACTTTTCTCAGCCTGGCAATTCGCAGAGTGATTTATGTTTCTACCAGCGTGTGCATCATTTATATATAAAAATAAGTTAGGGTAATCATTATATGTTCTAACCTAACCGAATACATTTAAAATTGGATGCAATTTTAATACTGCAGATTTGATTATTTTTATTGTTGAACATAAATGACGCTGCAAATTCACCGGCTGCGAGTTGTCCCATGGCGAATTTTGCGGGAGAGAGTTATCACGTTGCGAATGTTTCGGGAGCGAGTTTTCCGGTGCGACTTGTCAGGTCACCAATATCTATTTAGTGTACGCAAGTTTAAATGTGGTCTGAATTCTTGAGGTATCCATTTCTGATCGGTCACAAGAGTCGAAGTTCAATCTTTGATTTCGTGTACCTAATTTACCAGAGTTTGACCTAGGAGTCACATCTTTGAGAATAAATATACTTTAACTAATTATACAATTAATTTATTAGTCAATTAATTACACAAGATAATTAATTACTGCTCTTTTATCATTTAGTAATTAGTTACTTACTGGAGATACAAAAGAAAATATTATAATTAGTCAGTTAATTATGAAGATTTTCAGATATCAATAAATATTAATTTCAATTTAATATGTTTCATGTAATTGTTCATTTTGTGATTTATAGTTTGTGAGGGCACACACAAACCTGTGTGTGCCCTCTTAATCCTGCGTGTGTCTTCTTGATCCTATGTAAGTGTGTCTTCAAAATCTTGAGTGTGTCCTCAAGATCCTATATGTGTCCTCGTGATCTTAAGTGTGTCCTCATGATCTTAAGTGTGTCCTTATGATCTTAAGTGTGTCCTCTTGATCTTAAGTGTATCCTCTTGATCCTAGGTGTGTCCTCTTGATCCTAGGTGTGTCCTCTTGATCCTAAGTGTGTCCTCTTGATTCTAAGTGAGTCTTCTTGCTTTTATGTGTGTCTTCTTGCTTTTATGTGTGTCTTCTCGCTTCTACGTGTATCTTCTTGCTTTTATGTGTGTCTTCTTGCTTCTACGTGTATTCTCCTGATCCTACTTGTATACTCTCGCTCCTGTGGGTGTTTTATAAATCCTACATAGTGTCCTCTTTATCATACGTGTGTTAGTTATGTATCTATTTCTATCTGACTATAGAGGCGCGATTGAAAACGGCCAATCTCTATAGCTATGTATCTATATCTATTAGGCTATAGAGGCGCGATTGAAAACGGACAACCTCTATAGCTATGTATCTATATCTATTAAGCTATAGAGGCGCGATTGAAAACGGACAACCTCTATAGCTATGTATCTATATCTATTAAGCTATAGAGGCGCGATTGAAAACGGACAACCTCTATAGCTATGTATCTATATCTATTAAGCTATAGAGGCGCGATTGAAAACGGACAACCTCTATAGCTATGTATCTATATCTATTAAGCTATAGAGGCGCGATTGAAAACGGACAACCTCTATAGCTATGTATCTATATCTATTAAGCTATAGAGGCGCGATTGAAAACGGACAACCTCTATAGCTATGTATCTATATCTATTAAGCTATAGAGGCGCGATTGAAAACGGACAACCTCTATAGCTATGTATCTATATCTATTAAGCTATAGAGGCGCGATTGAAAACGGACAACCTCTATAGCTATGTATCTATATCTATTAAGCTGTAAAGGCGCGATTGAAAACGGACAACCTCTATAGCTATGTATCTATATCTATTGAGCTATAGAGGCGCGATTGAAAACGGACAACCTCTATAGCTATGTATCTATATCTATTAAGCTATAGAGGCGCGATTGAAAACGGACAACCTCTATAGCTATGTATCTATATCTATTAAGCTGTAGAGGCGCGATTGAAAACGGACAACCTCTTTAGCTATGTATCTATATCTATGAAGCTATATAGGAACGATTGAAAACGGACAACCTCTATAGCTATGTATCTATATCTATGAAGCTATATAGGAACGATTGAAAACGGACAACCTCTATAGCTATGTATCTATTTCAGTATATAAAATGATTCTTATCTTCTACGATGCCAAACATTTTGATTTTGCTCCTGAGTTTGTCCTCTTAATCATGTGTATGTCCTCTTAATCATGACGTGTATCTCCTCTTAATCCTGTGTGTGTCCTCTTAATCCTGTGTGTGTACTCTTGATCTTGTGTAAGTGTTTCCTATTGATCATAAATGTGTCCTCTTGCTTCTACGTGTGTCCTCCTGATCTTACTTGTGTCTTTTTGATCCTAGGTGTGGTAGTTCAACCTTTATTGTTATGTATATATTTTTATCAAGCATTAGAGGAGCATTAGAATTACCAAATTTAGTGACGGTATCCAACATACAACTATTGGTCATAAAATTCATTGTCACGTCAGGCGCGTATACAAGGGGAGGGGGGGGGGCATTTGGGGCAGATGCCCCCCCCCCCCCACCTTGAGGTCTGATATTTTCAAAATAAATCTACGGATCAATAGAAATATACGGATTAATCCTCAAAATTGAAGAAATGTCAATTATTTGAGTATATTTTAATTGCTTTGAACATGCTTTAACAATGAGATCTTTCTGAATCGTCATTTTTGAATTGCGATTTGTATTATTATGTATACGCTATTTTGTTCATGAAGAATGGATTTTTATCCCCCTATTAATATTAGCCATAGAGTAATGGTGAATTACTACTCTAGAGTGAGAAAGTGTTGCAGCGATTGCAGGACAACTAAGGAAAACGGTGTAAACCTTATTTTGTTTCAGTTATATCATTTCTCCATTAAACTGACGCTAGATTGCCAGTCACGTGACCTAAAAATAAGGATTTTAGCGTCCCGCAAGACGCGATATTATTTTGACCACTGACTCACCACTTGATATCAGCATTGATCTTCAACCTTAAAAAGTTTCTGAATTTGAGAAGAAATGGATTGTCCTGCAGTTTTCCAAAACACCTTCTTCTTCAACAGTATGCCGAAAATTCATGCTACATTTCAAGATAAGTGAAAGGGCAGCAAAATCTTGTCACCTGAAAGAGACTGGTTCTATCCACAAGAAAAAACAAATGAAAACAAAACCATAAAGAATAGAAACAGTGATTTAGGGGGTGAATAGTTTCTTTGAAGAACCCCCCAGTTGCTCTCTCAGAAAAGCTTTTCAAAAGATTTCACTCACCAAACCACGTGGTGGAAGAACCTCACGCATCAACTTGGTTTCCGTTTTTATCATTACTCTTCAGTTCAACCATCAACGAAAAACAGAAATAGCAGTTCTGTTAGTGGATTCTGAAGCAATCATCCAACATTCCCAATTAAATCGTTTGGACAGATGAGAAGTTCTTTTGCCTCCATCAAAAAAAAAAGTCGGAAAATTACGAATGAAAATCATCGAAATATCTGGAAAACAAATAATAGGTATGATGCTAAGGTATTGATCTTCGATGCAATTATTAAACTGTTCATGCATTCCTTGATGAATTTGGCAACTTGTCATCAATTAATGGTGTTTCAAAACTCTGATTGCTTCAGCACATTATTTGGCCCAGCCTGCAACTTCTTCACTTTGGTGGATGCAACTGCACATTGCACAAATCCAGCTCTGGAATTTCAAAGGAAAAGTTTCGAGGTAGAGTGATTTGCAGAAGCCGCGGAAATAAATTTCTGTTCATTACACAGTCCAGATCTTAACCCTTTGGACTTTCACATATGGGCTGCAGCACAAACTCAAGTTTATAAAAAAAACAGATTCCAATGAGTCTCTTATACAATGTATTCAAAGCTTCGCTCAAATATATAACAAGAAGACTCAAGAAAGTATGCAAGAATTTTCTGAAGTGTACGTCGTTCTGTCTTCAGACTGGAGGGGGTCATTTTCAACAACTTTTGTAGGACCTTAGGAGATGTGCCTCGTATGATATAAGAGAATAAATGTTTAATAATAAAAATCCTTTCTTTTCCTTCAAAGTGATTTATCTATATAATGGTATTTGATTTATTCTAAGTGCTTCTAATTTCCAATTTAAAAATGACGTATCTGATGGAACACAGTGTATAATGAATAATATGATTTTGATGATTTTTCTGCAGCCAATGATTGAATATTATGATTAAGTTGTTGACTAACATTCTATCAGACTTTTAATACAGCATATAAACTATACAATGCATACATACTTTTACACAGTGTTCCATCTGAAACGACACATTTAAATAGCGAATTAGAAGCACTTCTAATGCATCAATTGTCATCATAGATACAACATGTTGATGGAAAAGAAAGTATTATTGTTAAAAAATTATTGTCCTATATCGTATGAAGCACATCTCCTGAGACCATACAAAAGTTGTTGATAATGACCTCCTCCAGCCGGAAGACAGAACGAAGGTATCTTCAAAACATTCTTGCAAAATTTCTTGGGGGTCTCCTAGTTACATCTTTCAGCAGAACTTTGAACACTTTGTATAAGAGACTCGATGAAATCTTCTTTTTTTCAAATATAAGCTCGAGTTTGTGCAGCAGCCAAGAAGTGAAAATCCAAAGGGTTGAGATCTTGACTGTGTGCTGTCCAGAGATTTTGCGTTCTTCTACTAATGAATCGACCTCGAAACTTTTCATTGAGAAATTCTAGAGCTGTATCTGTGCAATGTGGTGGAGCTCCGTCTTGAATCCACCAAAGTGAAGAAAATGCACTGGAGCAATCTGAGATATGAAACACCATTAATCGATGAAAAGTTGCCATCATTGTCAAGGATTGCATGAAAGGTTAGATCCGTTCCATTAATAATGGCAACAAAGATATTACTTTAGCATCATACCTATCATTTATTCCATTGGTATTTCAAGGATTTGCATTAGTCTACACTCCATTGTTTTTTCGATGTTTTTTTTTTGATGTAGGTAAAGGAAACTCTCGTTGGATGGTTGCTGCAGAATCCACTAACAAAACTGACTTCTCTGTGCTTCTTGCACATCATTTAATGGTTGAAATGAAGTGTAATGATAAAAACAGACACGATGATCATGTCTGACGATCCTCCACAACGAAGCTTTGGTGGGTGAAATCTGAGAATCTTTTCTGAGAGAACAACTAAGGGCGTTCTAAGGGCACACGAGCGTTCTTCGCCGTCCAGCGATTGGCGCGTGACCCTAAAAAAGCATTAACTCTCGGGTAAGTGGGCACACAAGTGTTCTGTGCCATCCGGCAGAGAGACGGACAATTCTGAACACAGGGTAATGCGTTCCCTTGACGGCTGGTGACTGCCGCATTACCAGTCATTTCTATTAAATCTACGGGAGGGTGCGCACACGGACGGTTTGTTGCCGCATCTTTCAATGGTAATTGTAAGTAAATAGTAGAGATAGAAACATTTTTATTGAACATATGAGAGAGAAAGAAATTTTTGTCCTTACATTTTAACAGTCTGTGAGTTATTACAAAGAAATAATGAAACGAGAAAACAGAGTTAATTCAGTTATTTCTTCATCGATCAAGTCCTTATGAAGTTAACATAAACTTTTTGAATGAATATGTACCGATACGTATTGGTAACCGATATACGTACCAATAACAATTACTTTACAATTTTGATCCGTTTAGGTATAGTGTGACTAGTTAGATAGCCAACAGTATGACTAAATAGGTATAATATGACTGGTTAGATAGCCTACAGTGTAACTAGCTAGGTATAGTTTGACTGGTACATACTACATGTCACTCTCTATGCATCTGGGTAAATTTTCCATTGCCGCACACGCTCGTATGCCCTGGCCATGCGGCTGCGTTCATTTGACGTTGCAGCGAGGGAACGCTCGTGTGCGGGGGCCCTGAGGGTTTCTTCTAAGAAACTCTTCGCCTCCTGAATCACTGCTTCTGCTCATTTAAGTTTTATTTTCATTTGCTTTTTCTTGTGGATAGATTATAGAAGCAGTCTTATTGAAAAGACCACGAACTCTTGTAAACTTTTTCAGGTGATATGATTTAGCCGCCCTTCCATTTATCTAGGAGTGAAGCATGAATTTTCGGCGTATTGTTGAAGGAGAACGTATTTGGCAAGCTACAGCATACAGGATGATCCATTTCTTCTCAAATTCAGAAAAAATTTTATGGTTGAAGATCAATGCTAATATTAATGGGATGTTAAAATCCATTCTTCTTGAACAAAATGACGTATACATAATACAACTTGAATCGTTTTAAGTTCTCCCAATTAGCAATTTAAAAATGACGCTTCTGATGGAACACAGTCACAGTGTAAGCATGTTCAAAACAATTAGAATATTCAAATAACTGACATTTCTTCAAGTCTGAGGATTTATCCGTAGACTTTTTTCAGACACATTCAAATATTTGAAAAGTGCCCCCCCTTGACCGAATCCTAGATACGCCCCTGTGTCACGTCCAGTTTTACCACCCTCCTCCTGATGATGAATAGAAATCTTTCTATTCGAAAGCTTGAAAACTGAAAAAACCTTCAACGCAGAGTTTAAATAACCTCTATTATCACTAATTACTTTGTATGCTTTTATTATGACTCCGAAAATATGGAACAGTCCGAAAACACGGACGTGATTACGTTTAAATAATTTAACGTAACGTAACACTAAAAAGTACCATTATCTAGCTCAAATTTAATTATCAATCAATTGTTTAGTAGTATATTAAACAAGTATGTATTTTATGTAGTCACTGTTGAAAAAAATTCTGTCATGAAAAACTAATTTCTGAACCAATAATCTTCCAATAAGCTAATCTGAGTACCTACTAATATTGATGTTTTTAGTAGTTATTTTTAAAATACACCGCAAATAATTGTAGTTATTGCAAATATAAAAAAAGTTTTCCGTTTTCTATCTTTATGAACTATAATATTTACGAGACATGCCTCGCTAATATTACAGTTATTGTAAGACCGAAGTACAATAAAAGCGAGGCCTACCGGCATAATTATTAAATAAACTATTCAGTTTTATTATTTTCCTGTGGCCAGTAAGAGCAAGAGAAGAAGATTGCGATTAGAATTAAGGCAAAGACTTACTTTTATATTTCAGAATATTGTAAATAATATATTATAAACAATAGATACACAACACATTATAATTATAATACAAAATGAAACATTTCGTGGACTAGTAATTGTCCGTTGGACGAAATGTCCGTTGGACGAAATGTCCGTTGGACGAAATGTCCGTTGGACGAAATGTCCGTTGGACGAAATGTCCGTTGGACGAAATGTCCGTTGGACGAAATGTCCGTTGGACGAAATGTCCGTGCACGGATAATAGAATACTTAGGTATATTATAAAGATGAATAATTAAATAATAATAGAATATATAAATATGTGCAAATCGAATATATAAATAAATTAAAATTTAAAAAATTATAATTTAATGTATAAATAAATCAATATGTGATAATTAACCACATCAATAAATAACTATTCTTATTACCCATTCATGGAAATTATTTATTGTGTACATTGTTCTAATAATGTTTTTTTTTCAGATCATTTGCAACAAGTTCACGATTAGAAAACTACCTTGACAGTGAATTACATTTAGGACTTTTTTCTTTGTTGATTAAGGCGAGTTATTTTTATTTCTTTACTCTCATAAAAGTCGTTGATTAGTTTATATTTATGGTACATATTCTTAAAATCTGCCGAAATAAATATACTAAATTCAAACAATATACAATAATAAAATCATTAAAAGAGGCTGAAATCAATTCCAGTTTCGAAGTCATTTTAGTTGGATTTATTTCTTTCCTCATTCATCTAATATTGTTGACTATTTTTATAATACTAAAACACTTGTTGGTTTAACATCAGCTTTCAGCCATTTCAACTATATCGCCAACGTCAAATGTAAATTTAAGAAAAAGAAAGGACTGGAAGTAGCAGTTAGAAGGAAAGTAGCTCCATGAACAAAGTAACGTAACAAATCATTCCTATCATTAAAAGCGTTAGTTATAACATCCCCAAAAGTTATTAAATCTTTATCAAAATTTAACTGTGGATTGAGAAGAGGTCAACAAACAAAATGCTACTAAAAAGAAAGATGTACTTCAACTGATTTTTGAGATACGCTAATTTAAATATAGGTTCCTTTTTTTGGTACATCCTGTATAGTGAGAGTTGAAAACTCTATAAGTTTTCTATTCAATCTTCAATCTAAGATGTTGTAATATGTATTATGCTTAATAAAGATTTATTTATTTATTGTGTGTTTGTGTTCGGTGAATGAGGTATGTTTGTTTAACTGTGTAATAAAACTTAGTCCTAAGTAGCAATAGTAGATTTTAGTCTAATAAACTAGAGCCGTTATCTTTGATGGCTTTGTTCTGCCACTACAATGCTATTTTTTAAATTTTACTGTGATATAGTGGGACAAAGTTATTTCTTGTACCATGTGAACTAAATTATTTCCACTCTATATTTGTAAATTATATGAAACAAAATATTTACTGCCGTAACTATAGTTACCGCTAGGCAGAAGTGTTATCATATGTGACTTAATTATTTTACACTCTGTAAGTTTCATATCGATGTATTTATTGATTTCGTATTAACTTCCAGTGTTATATCATCTTTACACTCTATTTTCATGAAATATTTTAATTTCAACTAATTTTTCACTTTTTTCATTATCTTTTTCTCCCATTTATTGTTGTTTTGAAAAGGATGCTGAGAATGATTACGAAACGAATTCGACTTTATGGACATACGAATCGCTTGACTATTATTGTGAAAAGAGTTAGCCTTATCCAAAGCCAATTTCAATCAAGCATGATTGTATTTTCCGTAATCATTTTGCTTTTCTTCAGTTTTCTAATTATTTCTGGGTACAATGATATTGGTCATAGATTGAAGTTTGAGCCGAAATCAAATGCCTGATGTTCGAATTTTACTGTTTTCTAGTGCCATGAGAATGGACACTATTTATCTAATAACTAGATACTTTCATTACACAGTTGATGGTAAATAAAGGTAGATTTTAAAATATGAGACCACTGTTACAACCTTTGAATAAAACAGCAAATAATGTCAAAGGTTATTGATATCTTATAAAGAATTGAACGATGGCATCCATGGCTAACACCTGTAACTTCTATGTCTTTAGTAGATGAAATCATATTCAATAAACATTAATTATATAGAAAAAGCTAAAAAAGAATAGTAGATGCAAGGAATGTGGCATCTACTTATCTTTTATTTCTGAAATAAATTTATATTTGTCCACCTTAAATGAAAAAAGTCATACAATACTCAATAATGAGCTAATTTTATGTTTTAGTAAGGAGTGGAATGTAATAATTATAGTTCAATTGCATTTAACAATACTCTGTGCATGAGAAGATCAAATTTTTCGAAAAATGCTATTTTGCTTAGGTTACTGCCGATTGGTAACTATAGTTAGTTACCATGCCATATTTTTCGTACATGCCAATTAATTTTTTTAAACGTGTTACTTAATGTATTATTATAAATCAATCCTATATAACTATTTTAAAGTATAAAATTAAAAAATGCTGCACAATAATTATCGGAAACAGATAATATTCCATTTCATGTAAATTATTTTATAGTTACATTTTACTAAATATGTTTTTTTTCAGATCATTTACGAGTTCACGATTTGAAAACTATCTTGACAGTGAATTACATTTTGGATATTTTTCTTTCTTGATTAAGGTACATATTATATTTATGGTACATATCCTTAAAATCTGTCTAAATAAATATACTATGTTCTAACAATATAAAATAATAACATCATTAAAAGAGACTGAAATCAATTCCAGGTTCGAAGTAATCTCTGTTAGATTTTTCTTTTTTTCCCATTCATTTAATATTGTTGACAGTTTTTATAATACTAAATCACTTCTTGGAAATAATGTATTAGCATTTTCATTAAAAAAAACTGCATACGAATCATGTCAGAATATTTAATTGAAGAATAATTGAATAAATAGATATATATCTTTTACTTGATAATGTGATGGTTCCCCCTGTGGGTTATCTCATCAACTGTGAAACCTTATAACGGTCCACGATATGGGTTACGTGTGATTAGAATCTTACTCTG
Organism: Caprella mutica; assembly: GCA_947561585.1. Taxonomy (NCBI): domain Eukaryota; kingdom Metazoa; phylum Arthropoda; class Malacostraca; order Amphipoda; family Caprellidae; genus Caprella; species Caprella mutica. The sequence continues at coordinate 38,040 of CANNZV010004165.1, forward strand.
TATCTTATCTTTCAGATTCCTTTTTCTCAATGTATCTCTTTCTACTAAATACTCATGGTACCATGCCCTAGAACCACCTTGCCTATATGGTTCCGACCTCAGGCCTCTGGTCCACGCTTAACTGTATTTAAGATAATAACGAGTTTGAATAAAACTTTAAAGAGATTATATTCTATTGTCAAGCAAATGTTTATGCACTGTTTCACTTCACTAAAACACTCACAAGTAATGGTTTCACTAACTAAGACTTGAGATTAGATGTTGATCTCATGCGAGCCAATTGGTAACTCGCTGTCTACCTACAAACTAACTCGTTCATTCTACAAAGCTTTCATTTATAGTGACATAACAATGACGTACTAACTATATCAAATCATTACATCACAATAAGAACAGTTTGAACGTCCAATACAATCGATTATTTTCATTCTTGTAAAACTTTTAGTTTTCAGTCTAGTTTCCATTATTTGTTGCTAATTGCATGAACCTTTAAACTCACTTCAGTAGTTTCCTACTCAGATGTTGCTCATCTTTTCAAAAACACAAGATTTGAAATTAATATAAATGGTTCCTAGAGTTATTAATTTTTTTATATATAAGATTAGAATAACTCAAAAGCTAAATCCATGTCACTCAAATCGATCAGACATGTAAACAAATTTATAAATGTTCGAACTACCAGAATGCCTTCGAATTGCTCTCGTTTGGAAGCGAACGCAGGCAAAAATGATATTGTCCGTGTAAGTGCGGACAAAAGTATTTCCAAACTCAAGTGATCTGTCAGAACGTGTGGATGGGCCTTTATGTGACCAAATATGTGAAGCCCACCGATAATTCTTAACTTACCATATTCTATTTTGTTTCCACTGTTATATAATGAGATTTATTGAAAACAACACAGAGTAAAGATTTAAAAAAATAAAATGTACATATTTATGAAAATACATACACATTATAGCAAATAGAAAATACCAAAATATTCAAGCCAATTCATAAGCTCCAGTGTAAAACTTGATTTTTGTGACATCAATGTCAGCGATTTGACCTTTTGTTCCAATACTTTTAATAACAACCTCCCTTAATATATATTAACTTAATTAAATTATATCATGAAATATATGCCCACTCTTTGATTTCTACGAGTATTAGTCATAAAATTTAAATAATAAAGAATATCGTTTAACTATAAACAACTTCATACAAAGTATCCAGGAATTGTATATTATACCTCTCAGTCTAGATGTACATTTATTAGATAATTTCAACAGTTTGAATAATTCTATTTTTACAAGCAATCCAAATTTCTCAAAAGGAGATATTGTTGACAGTCCTCGCTTTTATTACACCTCAATCTTATAAAAGTTTAAATAATTGCGGGGCATGTCTCATGTTATTGCACGGCTTATGTTTCCGTACATGTAGAAAATCTGTGTATATATAATAATTAGGGTTGTTACAATATTCTCCTTGAAATATGCTTTATATTCTATGGAAAAGATATTCTTTAAATGTATCATTTCATGTTTTTTAATAATATAGTTATAATAATATCAAACCGCCATGTGTACCACCGGTGGTACATGCATAACTTACGTTGAGCACCTATACAGGGTGGAGCAAAAAAAAGGAAACCCATTTTCGAATTAGTATATTTTAAAAAACTATGAAAGCTAGAAATTGTCTACAAACATATTTTTATTTGTAAAGGGTTTCTGCATCTTTTATGAAAATTTATCAAACTTACGACTAAAATTAAACATCCTGCAGCGAATTGAGAAAAAATTGATGAAACGGGCTTGCGCGAGGACGAAAAACACAAAATATTCATAACAGGTACTGTATAATTTATTCCCATATGGTAAATCATACTATTTCAAATTCAATTAACGTTTTGTTTATTGACTTTTTCTTTCATGGAAATACTTCTTCATCACCAATCACGATGTCTTGTCCGAAACGTGCATTTCTTTGCAGAAACCATCTTGAAAAATTTAGACTGTTGGGTAAATCAGTTCTAAGAGTTCGAGCCTTACATGCTTCTTGAAAGGATGGTACTTTACATCGTGTTTAACAATTCGGTGAAATGTGTCTTTAGTGATGTCTAATCCATTTCTTCAGATTGATTTGTTTGGGTTCTCAATAAATAGTTCATGAATAAGATTAATGTTTTAATGTGTTTGTTCTGTTCTCCTGCAACCTAATTGCTTTTTGTTCAAAATTTAGTGGTTTCTTCAGTTTTGAATTTATTAATAGAAGTCAACACGGTTTTATAGTTGGTGAAAATTTGTCATGAAAGCTATGTTCGAAATGAGGTTGAACCTGTTAAAAGCTTTCAGTATTTAAATAACTTGTCACAACAAAAACTTTGTTCATTTGAAAGCTGCATTTTAAGGGTTTAGAATAGGAGGTACAAATTAATGGCGAACTGATTTTATTAAAGATATCAATTTTATGTCAAACTTCAATTTTCGAATGATAATTAAGGATTTAATTGTCTTTTATTTATCACAGAGAATAATATAATTTAACGCTTTCACATCCATATGAAATGAATTATACATATTGTTATTTTTTCGTATATATATCGTACTTGCGCAAGCCTTTTTTTTACCTTTTTTTAATTTGCTACAGGATGTTCAATTTCTGTCTTACCTTGACAAGATTTTTACGATATATGCAGAAAAAGTAAAGGAATAAAACCATGTTTAGAAAATTTCTACCTTTGATAGTTTGTAAAATAAACTAGTTTAAAATGGGTTTCCTTTTTTTTGACGCCACTCTGTATACCACCGGTGGTACTTTTTCCATTCACTGGGAATAATTTTGAAATTCACATTATAATTGTATTTTCAGGGTTAACGACATTACAATAGTGCCTAGTTAAATTTTAATACAGAAAATTTCTAAGTACAGGCATCCCCCGCTTTGATTACCAAATCAAGACTTAGCTTAATTACCAAACGGTAACTAAAGCGAGGAAAAGTAATAAGAAATTTATATTTGTCACTCCTTGATTATATATCTCATTCTCTATGAGTTATAATGAAAGAAAATTTGTTTTAGAGTTAGAGTACTATACTATACATAGTATAGCAGTATGGGCCAAAAAAATGTTTCCGATTTTATTCAAATAATTATAAATTTTTAGCCAATGGACGAAAAAACTGTATGTTGTTCTATTTTCCACTGCCTTTTATTTCACTAATATAGTGTATAAACAAATTTGAACTGAGAGTCATAATTTAGAAATAGGTAAGCAAAGAGAGGGGGGGATTATTTTTGTCATTGCACGAAGGTTATTCTTAGAGCTAACTCTGTGATTTTACTTACTAAAAGGCAGTGAATATAAGGAAAAATTACGATGGTAGACATTTTAATATAGGATGCTTACACTTCTTCCATGGAAACTATGTTGATATAGAACAACTTCAGTGACATGTGTATAAATAATATTCTTCTTTGCAGGTAAAAAGGATTGAAGAAGAAAAAATAGAAGAGGAGATTAATTATTTTATCGTAGATTTAGGTGACACTGAAATTCCTGATAATGGTTTACAATTAATAACAGAAACGGAGGATGAGGATCCTGACTTATCATCAGTCCTCACAACAGCGAGCGATCAAGATCCCATTACGACTCATAGAAATGATTTTGTACCTAAAATTAGAAAACAAATAAACCATTTTCTTTGAAAAAAACTTTTATGATTATGTAGAAGGAACTCTCTTATCAGATGACGACCCTGATGAGCACTTTGAGGCATTCGAAGAACCTCCCAAATTTGATGAACAAGATGATATGCCCGTTTTCATTGAGAAAATACTAGTAAAGGATGACAGGCCCGATTCCATTAAGCGAAGAGATCCTAAATGTAGAAGGGAACTCTTAGATCGCCAAGAGCGATTTAAAAGAACTAGAGATAACTTTGAGGAAAGAAAGCACATAGCCCAGAAACCATATGATCGTCCTGTTCAACAACAAAACTTGAATAAATTTAATCCATTAGGTCCGGTAAAATTGAACTTGAACAAATTCAATCAATTAGGTTTCAAAAAAAACTGCAGAAGCAAAAAAGTTCCCCAGTACCGTTAAAATTTAAGTTAAAAAAGTTCAATTGATATGTCTTAATTGATTGATAACATTGCGGCACACACAGGAAGTAAGAAGTGGTTAGGATAGGTGTGAAAGATAAGCATACATAATCAAATAAAGTCAATTAATAATATAAATAAGTTTATTCGTTCTCTAAAGAACATGGAAGTGAAATTGTATTCAATGTAGAAAATATCGCTTGTTTGCGAGAACAGTGCCATAACTTCAAAAAAGCTATTATTCAGGCGAGGCATTTTAGGACTTGTAATGTACGTACATTTAATGGTATATCGTGAGGACATTTAACCTTTCTAGCGGTATATTTTTGAGTTACAAAGATGATTTTTTTACCAAAATGATCAGTAGGGATGTGACATTGTGCATATTGCATATATGCAGTCCTCTGCATATATTTCAAGAGCATATATGCCATATAATATGCACGTGTGCATATATGCTAACCGAGGAATATGCACTTCTTGGTCAATATTTGACATGTAAATGTCTAATCTATGCAGTTTTCTTCTGGACCCCTGCATAGAAAACGATTTTAACTGTGGACCCAAGTATATTTTATCAAACTAATAATTCAAATTTAAAGAGTTTGTAGGTGGAATATTAAAACTAAAAATAAATCAATAAATAATATGATACTTGGTGTTTAGTAGTTTTCAACCAAATTGTCCGATAATCGGTGACAAGATTGCTCAATAACCACGAACCATTTGATTAGTTTTTGGGAGAGATTGGGTAAAAGGTCAATCTCATTTGTAACTGAAATAGTATTTAATTAATTCCATGAAATTTGGTATTGACCATTTATTGGTCAATAACCAGGAATGAAAGTTTTGATCAGATTTTGGGAGTGAACGGGAATAGGTAAAGTTCATTTCTAACTTAAGGCAAATTATTGGGTGGTCAAGGTTATAATTGGTGGCGAAGGTATGCGCTGTACGGGTGCAAGTCATCTTGATGGTAATGTAATGATATTCAGTCACCCAAACTAATTATGGATGAACCATGGGCCTCTACGGTTGATTCTTTCCCATTCTCTTGTTATTTTTTCTGTTAATCTTTTATTTTTCACTTGGGTGCATAATAATGCACTCCTCATTGGAGAACTTATGCAGCAGCTGTCGAAACCTTCATGAACTTTCGATGGAGGCTAATTAACAACACTAATTGTTAATCTTAATCAAATAGAAAATATCTGAACCTACGGAACAAAATATTTTCAGTATGTAGTAAAGCATGAGGAATTGGTAATTTTCTGATTTTTTAGAACCATCGATTCGATGTATAGATAAGGCTCGATTCGATGTATAGATAAGGATATCTAAAGCCTAGATCACACCACCAGAACTTTGTTGGGGCTTTTATTGAACGGAGGGAAAATAAACTAAAATTGAAAAAATCAAACCCTTCGGAGCGGCGAGGGAACATAAGCGGTGGCAGAGCGTATATGCCGTAGCTTTAACGGGGACCAACATCTGTGAACGGTAACTAGCGGTAATGATTTTTTTTTATCGCTCAAGGAACGCCCCAACAAAGTTCGGGCGGTGTGACCTAGACTTAAAACAGGAGGCTATGCACAATATCAGTAGTAAATATTGATTTAGTTTTATATTGTTTGTATTAGCTCAGATTTATAATACTTTTTAATCAGTCAAGCAATTTCAGTTTCTAAGTTTATATATTATTCATTAGAAAATAAGTTTCTACCATTCATCGATAATTAAATTTTTGAAGGTGATAAATGAATATTTTCCCTCAGGGCTCAATCCTGAATTCTCTGTGGTGAGTGTTTGAGAAAGAGGTGGTGTCTATGGGGTCTGAACTGTTGTTATATGGATTATCTTTTTTTATATTTACCATGCTTATCATTTTTTAACACTAGTTTCAGTTTTGGAGAATAGCGCTAGAGTCATGCTCTTCAACTAAGAAGTTTTAGATTCTTCTGGTATGTATGATTAATTTTCCATAACCTTTTCATTTTCATCTTCCGTCTGTGAATGCAGATACTGGTGCTCCTACACATTTCTTGGTAAATGACTGCATATTCACGGAGTAGCTTTTCTGCATCTCTGAGCATTTGTACCGACAGGTGGTAGGTGACATTGATCAATGTTCACTGAGCCATTTACTTTCTGGCTGCTTCTTCGAGTTCCTTTCCATTTGACGTAAGCAATATGGCTTTTTATTTCAATCAGAGGTCATACCCACTACTTCTGGTAAGTTTTTAGTTACTGACATTAATATAAATTAAAATAGCTAGCATCTAGTTCTAGTTGAACCTTATAAGATCCGGCCGTGATAGAGAGTCAATAGGATTACCATTTTTTTAATGGTAAACTGCGCTGCTTATGACATTTTATTTTAAATTAATTACAGTTGAAAAATCTAATTTGATTACAGAGTTAGGAATACTTTGATAAAATCTGTTATATATATATATATATTAGCCAATCATTTCTGTAACTTCCTCGTTAATAGATGGTGGATGTAACCTACTTGCATGGACAAGTTACAAATTATCGGTCGGTTCTAATTCTTCGATCGAAATAGAAATAAGTATATAATAAAAATTATTCAACTTTAATTGGGTATATACTTTTTCTTGTAATATCAAAGATGAAAAACCGTCCGATAATTCGTAACTCACCCTATCGCAGAAAGTAATCGAGAACGAAGAGGTATATGGTAGAACTATTTTTATTTTGAATATTATTCAAATAATCATCACAGAATAGTTTTATTCTTCAACCATCACGGGTAATTGAAATGGGGATAAATAAATCTAGCATACATAAATAATGAATATTAGGTCTGTATAGTATACATACTATGGTAATGGGTGAGAGATGGGGGCGGGGGATTGTTGTGAAACCCCGCGTACCTCTTAATTCTCACCCCCTTATTGGTGTAACTTATTGATGCCTAACATTGTTACCATTGTCGTCGATTAGGCTATCCATATGACCAAAATCTCTTACATTCAGTATCAGTATACAATATACTAAATAATTCCCCTGAGTCACGCAACATGTTGATGAATGATGCTGATTGAGTTTATACTATCTGTGAGGGAGGGATGGTGGTGGGGGGGGGGGGAGTAAGGATATGGAAATGTCATGGTATGTCCTATCTTATATTATAAACTAGTATGATTTAAAGTTTCGAAAATAATAATTATATATTAGTGTGATTTCATTCGAACACTACCATATAGATATTTCAATATTACCAACGAAAATGTCCCAAACTTTCTTATTGCTATAATTCAGGTAAATAATTATTAATAATTATTCATTTGGTTTTGACATTCTTGTACTTATTTGATATTAAGTGACTAAAACAAAATAGTGAAAATACTCTAGTACTGGAGAACGTAAATCAATAATAATTAATTTTAATAAAACTGTGAAACTAATTGTAAAACAGTAACATTTAATGCCACCAACCTTCTATATTCAAAGATAATTCACTAATTGGTATCTTAATAATAATGAATTGGTATCTTTTCTTAATACTACAAAAAGGCAAATCCTATGCAACGTTGTCAAATCTCAAAATTTTGACTGAAAACTCCACGGTTTTTGCATCTAAAATTTAAAGTGACCTCGTTTATTCTTTCCCTGATAATACGAGGTGGTTTTAAAGAAATAATTTTTTCAAGAGGCAACGATAAATTTAAAATTGAAAGATAAAATATTTTTTGTTTATTGATGTCACGATTTTAAAAAGATGTGAACATCAGGCGTCCTTGATTGGGTTGAAATGTTTTTTATTTGTCCTTTTGTAAAAAATGTTTTAAAAGGATATTATATGGTCCGATCATAAAAAGATGTGAAGGACGATTTAAAATAGTATTTTTTGAATCGTCAATGATAAGAAAAATTTTTCAAAATTAAAAAGCCAGATGCATTTCGGAGCTATTTTCGTTCTCCTCTTCAGTGGCAATTGACAATATATACTGAGAATAATTAAATCGATGATACAGCTAACCAAATTTGTCTAATTAAAATACATTTTATGTGCATAACCTGTTAAGGGGTTTTAAAAAAATCACTTTAGACTCTTTTATTCATGTTTCTC